>JAOBRG010388258.1:0-10741 GCA_027574985.1 Umimayanthus nakama | reverse complement strand
AGTGTGGACGGAAGGCCTAACCGTGTAAATAAAGATGCGTTTTCAAATTTACCCGGCGCAGTGTGGACGCAGCCTAAATCTAGATGCAGTTCACACTCACTATACGCGTGCCCTAACATCTAAAAACCCTTTCTGTCAGTTTTCGAGACTTGAAATATAAAAGTGCTTCTTCTCGCGAGTCGGAGTTAACATATGAAATAAAATTCCAGACGATTTCAGAAGACTTTCAAAATCTTGCTTTAAAAAACAATTTAAAACAATATTATTTAAAAATCTTAAATTAGATGGTTATCATGTTAAATCTCCAAGATTCTGATTAATTAAAATACTCCATTAATTTGTATCTGTCTCATTGTCTCAAACTTACTTACATATTATACTGAGCTAATGTATATAATAGTATTTTGGTTATAATTGTAATTTTGTTCATTTATATATGTTTGTTTAGATTACGTGTACTACTTTAATGTTACTTTAACTATTTAGCTTAATTGAATGTTTAATCTGCCTCGATTAGCTGTAGCTATTTGCAAATTAGTATAATTTTTACATTGTAATACATTGTTTTTCTTGTCAATAAATCAGTTTATACTGCGCAAAATCTAAATTTTTGCTGAACCCTGAATGTTCTTGAATAGTTTAAGGATTTCAGCCTGGCCGCAAGTGTTCGTAAAATATGTTGATATAATTGGATGTGCTTTTATTAATTTCAATTGGAACAAATCCAACCAGAAGTACAAACGCGCTTTATCAAAATAACCGCTATTCTTGGCTGCAAGAAAGAGACACGATAATAAATAAAAATATTTTTAAAAAACAAACTTGTATACAGTGGAACCCTGCCTTACGGCCAACCCGTTAATAAGGTCACCTTGTCAATTTGGCCACCTTTTTTTGGCCGTGCAAAACAGCCGTACATTCTCTTGCACGTTATTTTTCTCTTAAGAACAATTTTATAAGAACAACGACGCTCAAATTTAGCCAAAAGTTAAGAACAACATTTAAACAATCCAAGTTGGGTTTAGGACACAAAGTTAACCTTTTTAAGTACTCGACTGTATCGAGCGTTGAAAAACTTCAAATGTTGAGATCGATGGAGTTTCCATTGCGATTAGTTCGGCTTGATGGTCACAAGCTAAGTATACTTGGAATATTTTAGGAGTTAGTTCTTACTGCTATTGTTCTTATGAATATTTTCAAAAATAATCATGCTGAACAGCTTAAGAACATTTGAGGCTGAAGTTTCTTAAAAAGTTGAGAACAATGAAGCTCGACCACAATTTGCTGGTTGAGTGTGTATAAAAAAAAACTTTGTGCGGTCTCCCTTTAATAACGCTAGGGTAATGGCCACCTTTTTAAATTCCCACCTCATATAGTTCTTTATATTTTAACCGCGTTAATGATATGCATAGAAAAATTACTGCAATCTGATTGGGAGAGAGCTTCTTTATAAATCCCAAACAGTGCAATTACAAACCGAAGCAGTTCAAAAACAGTGTAGTCTGCTTGTGAACAAACAAAATGGCGGCCGGGTTTAGCGAATGCAATGACGAGCTCATTCAAAACTTGAAAGAAAAAAATAAATAAATAAATTGCATTATTATATGGCTGAATGATTTCGCGTGCTGTGATTGGTCAGTTCCAGGTCCGTAAGTAGCTGTACGGACCGCTAGCTCTTTTCAAAACCAGAATAATCAACAAAGCCATATAATAAACATCTTATTAGCCTCGTTTGCTCAGTCCGTACGGCAAGTTATGGATTCTCGTTTTTCGCTTCGCGCTTGGGCCATAAAAGGAAGAAAAAAACTCGGTCCATAACTTGCCGTACGGACCTCGCACTCGGCTAATAAGAGGTATATATGTTGCAACAACGGCTGGCTAAATTTTGGAAAAACTTGGAAAAATAAGCTAGTTGTTGTGAAGACATAAGCAGCCACCATCCAGAATACTATTTTTTGGCTTCAGGCTGTTGAAGCCAAACAGCGTCAAGATGCTGTTAGTACTCAAACGCCATAAGCTACAAGTAATCGCAGCCAAATCCAAACCAGTGCATGTTAGCAAACAAGTTTTCTTCAGTTCAGTTCAACAGATGAGGAATCTTATGGAAGACAAAATGTAATCGTTTATTTTGAACAACTGTCAAGTTGGATAGCTTCGTACAAAGCAAGTCTTTATCACTTCCAAACTGAAAAACAGTGGGCACATATACTTATGAGCCGTCCCAAAATGTCAGATTTTGAGAGAATGCCTACAGAACCTTTAGTTTTCTTTGAAATAAGTGCTTTTTGCTCCTTCTAACTTAGGTGAGCATCAATGAAAATACCAAGGTACTTAATGCACTTATATATCTTTGCTTATTTATTTATTTATTTATTTATATATTTTAAATACGTAACTACAGTCTCTACGTTTTTCTAGAATCTGATAGTGATATTGCCCAAATACTCTTGCTTACTTTTTGAGCACATGTGTGTGTCTACTTGTAGGGTGCTGTCGTATGTCCGACTTCACAAAAATCTTTTATCTTGTGCCACTGGCTACCTTTTAGCTTCCGTTATTTTTAAGTAGCCCGTTCTTTTTATTTTATTTACTTTATTGTAAGTTCAAACGGGTAAAGCGTAAATCCACAGGGAAAATAAAGGATTTGTTGTTGTTGTTGTTGTTGATGTTACCTTATTGCTTATAGACAGTCTAACAGATTAGTTGATGTCGAGGGATAGTTTAATAGCATCAAGCCAATCGGACACATTATATAACCAAAAGATTGTTTAATAGCAATGAGTCGAACAGAACAATTTTCTCACCTCTAAGATAGCTTCGTAGAATGTCCAGCGCGTCGTGTCGTTTAATATTTGCTATTCCAACTATTGCTTCCTCAAGAGACAGGTCGGGTGATTCTGCCTTCACATGCTGGAACATCTCCTCAGCGGGGTTGATTGGTCTTTCGTTTGGCTGTCCCAAAAACCTGATGTCCTCCGTACTGAGCCCCATACTTGCGGCAAACGTCCGCCAGTTCTGTTGACCCTCCACGTTTAAAATTGATGCAAGCTTTTCCATTACAGAGTAGTTGTTGTAAACATCGAAAATAAGGTCAAGATCTATAAGAATGTAAAAACATAACCTATTGAAAACTTGTGATAACATTTAACATTCCCTAAAAATAAAACACTTGAACAACGAATTACACCCCATACTGTTTTGGACGTGATGTGAAATCTACACCTCCGTGTGACGGCAATAACATTCTTTCTCTTTTTTTCTCTTATTTTTTCACGCGTGCAGGTACAGGAAGGCTAGCTCAGCGTAGTATTACCATTTTTGACAAAATTGTAAGAAACTGCCATTATTTGTTGACAAAATTAATCTCTGTGGTCTATGAAACATGAATAAGAGAGCAACATTAACTGGACATGTGCATTTCTTCTGAGGATAGTTCAATCGTTATCCCAAATTTGACCGACAACCAGACGAGACAGCGGCATGGGTAAAAACGGACATGGCTCACAGAGCTCTTTGATTCCATTTCGTGACTACGTTGTTACGCACAACTCTTTGTTTTCTATCTGAAAGAAAACTAATCAGCCAATTAATTATGTAAGAGTTTAACGGAGCCTTTTTCAACCTTTCCGACAACAAACTATGCTTAACATTATCAAAAGCTTTAGAAAAATCCATCGTGAAAAGGCGCACAGCCTTTATTCTTGGACTATCTGGAGCTTGGTACAAGAGATGTTGCATTTTCAGAATTTGCTTCCAGCATCTGAATAAGTTGTGCTAAAACAATTTCATCGCAAGCTTGAGAAATGAAAAGTGATGTCCACTATGACGTCATCTTTCACCATCTGGGATTGTAGAGCACAGTACTAACACACACATTAGCGAGGTTATTTGAATTTAAACTGCCTCAAATGATTTGAATATATCTTTACTTTGCACAAGAGTGGTTAACACCATTTCAATCTGAAAGTTGCAAAATGACAAACTTTGACATCAGAACATGGTTACTAAGACACCATTCCGCCCAATAATCAAGAGTTAGTCAAGTCACCGTCTTCCTCGATAAAGTTGAGGGAAACATTCTTAATTCTATCGACTATTGTATGTCTAAAATTTATAGGGAAAAATTTCCGAACTGAGGCGTACTTAATTATGCTACAAATTCATTAATTATTCATACATTTCCTTTGTTTAGATAAACAATGGCTAGTCCCGTGGGTATTGCTAAGTTAATAATATCAATTCCTCCTTCTTTTCAGTCTTCCTTTCCCTCACTCTCACGGCTACTCTCCACTCTCACCCAGTTTCCTCACGTTTCCGCGCACACTCAGTTTCAGTCTCTCTCTTCTTTTTTTTCTTTTTTTAAAATGAAATTTATTGTGGTATCGCCGAGACTCGAACTCGCATCGAAGTGACACTACATAGCATACTAAGCGTATACCCAACCAACTAGGTTTGAAAGCTCAACAACAAATTGAGAATGTCATTTCTTCTTAATCCAGTTAACTAATTTGTTAATTATGCAAAGGAAAAATTCGAATAATTTATTTAACAAAATATTGCACGAAAGTATGAAGGTACGGGAATGTTCCTCGTTCTGGTGGAGCGGCAAAACAAGAAGACGCGCAATATGAACGACATGTTAAAGGATTATGACGGAGCCCTTATGATTGCCTACAAGACGAGAGCTATGTTCATCTAGCGGTTAATCAACTCAATTTCGTAGACTCAGAAACAGGAGCTCTACGCAGAAAATGAGAGCTCATGGTGGGCAGTAAAACGACGTTTACCAGTTACAGGACAATCGAAAGAACATTACAACAATTATTCAGTAACTGAGTGGCTGTGGCGAAAGAATTATAAAAAACTGCGGTTGCTTTTTAAAATTTGTTGAGCACATAGCTGAAATATGTCCTGTTGATAATAATAATAAATACTTAAACTTAAAAAATCTAAACACCTGCCATAGAATATATTGGAACATACACCGTATCGGCGAAAAATACAAAGTAAGACGAAACCGAATTTTAAATGAATCTTGATAATTTATTATCCTTGAACTAACCTTCGTACAACCCTTCAGGGAACGACAACAGTAGAGTCATGAACAACGGTAATGGAACGAAGAAAACGCAACAAGCAAGGTAACTTTGTTTATTTTTTTCTCATCGATTCTTTACAAGACAAACGTTCGGAAAATAACCCTGACCCAAACCCAAAACTAATCAGTAATGTTCGTAATTAACTTAAGCTGTGTCATGCTTAGTCTTTGTACATCTGTATAAAACAGATATCGTAACGTATATAGCAATTTAAATCTTCGAAAACACGCCGCGTATTTCTAATATACAAAATAAATAAAGACTATAAGGTTGAAATATATTCAAAGTTCATTGACTTCAAAGGTGGCAACGCATTGTTTCTACAACACAATGAAGCTGCATGCATAACTAAGTACGCCCCAGTCGGAAATTATCCCAGGGGGACGTTTTCAGTTATTCATGTTGAGACTGTAATTGTTTCCATCGATAGCGAAGCTCAATGACAGAGTCTAGAGTGTGAAACAAGGAAGGTCATTATCAAAAGAGTTTTAAATTTTGCCTTCTGTACTCTGGAGAGAGGATGCATGCAATAAAAACTGTAAGTTTATTTGTTTAAATCATTGTCATTCGTGTTTTGTGTATTTTGTAGCAAGGACACGTCAAAATTTTCATTCTTTTCAAAATTTTCACAGGTTGTAAAACCTTCTTTCCTGTGTTGTGGTTGGCTGTTTGAGCTTTTTCTGCCCAGTGATTGGTTATTCTGAACAGGGATGAAGGGACTCAAAACAGTGTGGTTATAGCTGAACTCCTGTTTGGGTATCAATTACAATGCAGGAATCACCAGTGACTTCAGAATTGATGTAAATAGGAGCAGGAACAACAAAATTTTAACCACATCGCCAACATTAATTACACACTCTTACAAACTAACCTTGAAATTTTTCATTTAATTCTTCTACAGCTTCGGGCCACGGAGCTAGCTTTTCTTTCAGCTTCGAGACGTTGATACCAGGTTTCCTAGTATATAAAATCCAAATCACTCCTTCCGTTGGGTTCAGGGCTGGATCTGAACCAAACTTATCAACCACCTTCTGCTCCAATTGCAAACGTCGAGCTAGATCTCTGTAATTCTTATTTATTCTGGTGTCCATCAGGCATGCCATTTGCTCTATAATTTCCATTGGGTGATCGCCCAGGTCTTTGAAGGGATCATCTAAAATTCGCTTGGCTGCATGCAGGAGAGGCAAACGTTGATTGATTGATGGACTAGTTAATTAGTAGATAAACTGAATGATGGATGGATGGATAACCCATCAATTGATTGACTTGGTAGCTAATTAGTGGATATAACCAGCTATTTAAAAATCCTAAAAAAAAAATTTTTTGGATTTTTTGAAATCAAAACTAAATGTTTTTGACCGTGCAGTCATCTTCAGATTGGAAACACTAAAATTCAAAAGCAAGGGTTGGCTGTTTTGTATATCAAGTAAATCCAATTCCCTTATTTAGGGAATAGCTTTAGTATGTTGGACTTCACTCGTTTACTTAGTTTCGGTTTGGTTGCTGCAATGTAAAAGGCTTCAGCCACTCGTCTGCATATAAAAGAATAGACAGGGCATCACGGTTTGAAGATGAAAACGTGGTTGGGCTTCTAACTGAACGTCACAAAAGTGCTGCGCGGACGATCTAAGATAGAACTGGACACCTAGAGACCACCCACGCGGGTCGGACAAACAAGGCTAGATTTGCGGTGTGTATATAGCAAAGCGATCGTAAAGAGAGAATGTTTAGTGTCAGTCTTTCTTAATCGCTTGGGTGATTGCATGCCATTTCCGGCTTGATTGTCCTCTTGACGTCGCGTCCGCGCAGCGCTACTGTTACACGCTGCTTTATAAACGACGTGTGAAGGGTGTTGAGTATGATCTTTCAGCTTAAACAACTACTCGTTTGCCAAACAATGACGTATGTAAATTTTCCACCTGTTTATGAGTTTAGTTTACGAATATGTATGTATGTATGTATGTATGTATGTATGTATTTACGTACATATGAATGAATGTATGTATGTACGTAAGTACGTAAGTACGCATAAATGTATTTTTGCTTAATTTTCAAAGAAGGTGCCTTTGTCACAAAGTCTATAACAACAACTCCCCTACCCCCCACAGCATAATCGTAAAATCGCTTTTAAACCCAAGAATAAGACGTAAGTCGTAAAAAATCTTAACTTATAAGGATTATCAAAGTCCATCTACCCTCAATAACTGTGTAATAACGCGTGTTTATTAATTGGTTTAGGCCGGAAATGGCACTTGAAATAACTTTAAAACTGCTGGTTTATGAAATAGCTCTTTAAACAAATTGCTAAAAAAAATGTCAAAGTTCAACTTTGATTTTCGATTTTAAGGATTACTCAGATCTCTTTGGTCATCAACAAGATTTTGAAACGTACTTTCAGATGAAAGAAATCGCATCAAAATGCGACCAGGCAGACCGGAAATACATTGCTCTGAAGTTAGGTGGTTTGAACAAAAATGGGGCAAAGGTAGCCGCTATACTGTATTCTAGGCTAATGGTACATAGCAAATAGGTTTTTTATTTTTATTTTATTATTATTTTTTAAAGGCTCATCAACCAAGGGTAAGAACAGATTAAGTGTTTTTACCGAAATACGACCAGACAGACCGGAGATACATTTCCTTAAAATTAGGTGTTTTGAACAAAAATTAGGCAAACGTAGCCCATATTTTGAAGGTACCCTCCTTAAAATCAGACCGATGTACGTAAGTATGAATGTATTGGGTGTTAAGAGTGACTATTCTTCACGGCTCTGGTCACCTAATTCCTTGATGGCTACCTTCTCGAGGTGCACCCATTTTAAACAGAATGTTACTCCAGGGACCGAGCAAGGGACGGTATAATCCCTGGGCAGAGCCCGAAGAAGATGATATGGGAATGGATAGCATTATAGAAAATGGTCCCTGGGCAGTGCCTGAAGAAGACGGTATGGTTGAAAAAATCGGGCTCTTTGACACGAAGAATGAAAACATCTGGTAAGAGGGAGAGGTAAACTCCGAAAAACCTGCGGTTGATGCAGATACCAATCATCTCGCATTGCTTGTCATTGGATTATAGCTGTTGAAGCTCAGAGGGTGGTTTGTGTGTAGCACAAGCACAGACTGTCGCGATCTTCATGTGCAGATATCTCTTCAAAGGTCCTCTCACCCAAAACCTTGGGAAGGGCCTAGAAAAGGTGACCTAAACATCGTCTGTTCAACCAAACAAGCTGGCCAGCTACCTGCGGCTGGCGGCTGTTCGCACCAGCAGGGGAAACAAGAGAAACAAAGTTTATGCAAAGCATAGAATCAAGATGAATGTTTCTACATGGAACGTAAGAACCCTCCTTGACCGTGACAAATCCAGTAATGAAGAACGCAGAACAGCTATTGTAGCCAGAGAACTAGCTAGGTATTACGTTGACATCGCTGCCCCTTCGGAGACCCGTCTGAGTGAAGGAAATCAGCTTTCAGAAAAGGGTGCTGGATACACTATTTTCTGGAAGGGCAAGGCAGAAGGAGAGAAAAGAGAAAGGGGTGCAGGCTTTGCCATTCAGACAGAAATCATCAAGCAGCTTGAGCAACCTTACGGAGTTAGTGACCGGATTAAGTGTTAAAGGGCTCCCCTATCCTGTGGACGTTTTGTAACCGTCATCTCAGTGTATGTTCCTACCTTAGGTAGCGAGGAGGAATCTATCATGGCCTTTTATCAAGATTTGCGTAATTGTATTACGTCGATACCGAATGCAGATAAGATTTTGCTACTTGGAGATTTCAATGCACGTGTCGGAAGCGATCATAGAAACTGGAATGCGCTAGGACAACATGGTATTGGCAAGATGAATAGAAATGGCCTTTTACTTCTACAACTATGCACTGAGTTTGAGTTAGCAGTGTGTAATACTTTCTACCAGAAAAAAGTCATGCACAAGGTAACATGGATACATCCAAGATCAAAGCATGGACACATCTTGGATTATATCATCACTCGAAAGCGAGACCTCCGAGATGTTTGTACCGTCAGAGTTATGCGTGGGGCAGAATGTGGTACAGACCACAAACTTGTACGTGGCAAGCTGAAGATATGTATCAAGAGGAAGATGAGAGCAACTGGGGTGAAAGTGCCAAAGTGCATTGATGTTTCCAAATAACAAAATTCGGAAGTACGTGAAACACTCAGAAATACGTTTGATAACATTGACGTTGGTGGAACTTGGAGGAGTTTAAAACACAAGTGTACACAGTGGCGGTAGATGTCCTTGGTACTAAAAAAACAAACCATAGAGACTGGTTTGATGTAAGCGATGCCTCAATCACCAAACTCCTGAACGAGAAAAATAGGCTGCACGAGAAGCTTCTCAGCACAGATGGTCCAGGGATGATTGCTGCAGAACAAGCCTTTAAGGAAGCAAAGTCGAGACTTCAGTGCGAAACTCGGTGTATGAAGAACAAGTGGTGGAGCGAGATCTCGGCAGAAATTCAAAAAAGCTTATGACTGCAATGATTCAAAGTTACTGTACAGCAAAATAAACAGGTTTTCGGTCCACAGCCATCAACAACGGTACCCCTGAAGTCAAGGGATGGGTTCGTCCTCATCAAAGATGCTGTGGGAATCATGGCTCGATGGACTGAACATTTTGCAGATCTATTTGACAATCCATCAGCAACTGATGAATCCGTCATCAATGGTTTGCCACAGAAGGAGATCTTAACAGAGATGATGACTGACCCCACTTTTGATGAGGTGAAATCTACGATCGAAGAAGTTAACACTGGGAAAGCTCCAGGTTTAGATGGCATACCTGTTGAGTTATTGCGCTGTGGAGGAGACAATATTGCTACTGCAGTTTATACATTTATTCTCGGTGTATGGCATGGTGATCCTGTTCCTCAGGACTGGGCAGACGCAATCATGCTGTCTCTGTATAAAGGCAAGGGATCCAAGTCAAACTGTGGTGACTACCGAGGCATAAGCTTGCTTGAAGCTGTAGGGAAAGTCTTCTCCAAGGTCCTGTCGAACCAACTGATAAAATGGATTTATCCTAAGGTCATCCAAGAAAGCCAGTGTGGTTTTAGAACGGGACGGGGTATTATGGACATGATCTTCTCTGCCCGCCAGCTTATGGAGAAATGTATCGAACAACGAGTACTACTGTATCAAGTATTTGTCGACCTGACAAAGGCCTTCGATACTGTGAACCGTAGTGCCATGTGGATCATACTAGGGAAACTTGGATGTCCTCCTCAATTTTTTGAGATGCTGAGGAAGCTTCATCGCAATATGAAGGCAAGAGTGAGTGTTAATGGGTCACTTTCTGAGCCAATTCCAGTCGATAATGGTGTGAAACAAGGAGATATAACAGCTCCCACCTTATTCTACATCTACTTCGCAGTGTTGCTTTCACATGCATTTGAAGATTGTGACACTGGGATATTCATTTGCTTTAGAACCTCTGGCAAAGTCTTCAACCTTCGTCGTTTCAACATCAAGTCAAAACATTTTCAGTCGCTTGTACGAGAACTCCTGTTCGCAGATGATGCAGATCTCATTGCCAATACAGAAGAAGATATGCAGTTGATAATGGATATCTTCTCTAGAGCATGCCTTGCTTTTGGTCTAACCATCAACCTGAAAAAGACCAAGGT
>JAOBRG010388247.1:0-10742 GCA_027574985.1 Umimayanthus nakama | reverse complement strand
AATCAACAAAATGCACCATTTCGTGAATTTATTTTTCAATAAAATTCTGTGAGGTTTTCCAGGGCTTAAATAAAAAAATTCCAGGGTTTTTCCAGGGTTTCAAGGGATTTCCAGGGCTTCAAAAATTATCCAGGGTTTTCCAGGATTTCCAGGGCCCGTACGAACCCTGATATCAAAACACATGTTTGGTAGCAAATCATACTATTCATGTACAGAATGTGAAAAATCGCTAATAACACAACGTGTGTAAACCCTGGTACCCGCCTTTTTTGGGAAGTTAAGGGGATTGGGAAAAGATAAATCCTTAATTTTGTTGGTGGTGAGGATTGGAGGGGGATTTAAAAGGGAAAAAAATTAAAACGCAACAAAAACTGTCCCTAAGCGGACAAGTGCCAATCCTCGAATAGCAAAATCTTCAAACAACTTTTTAACTTACTTAAAATTAAAAAAATCTCGTTCAAATTTAACAACTTGCCCTACCACCGTTTTTCTTTAAAAACTAGTAATCCTTATCACCGAACTATTGTATGGAAGCAAGTAGTCGATGTGTGTAAATCTTGTTTCTTTCATATGAAGAACATTGTACGCTTAAGTAAACATAAATACATACAGACAGACATACATACACACATACATACAGACAGACAGACAATCACATACATACATGTTTACATACACTAAATGGTCCATTAAATAGAGAAGCAATGCCACCTTGGTTTACAAGAGAAGTTTTGCGCTTTAAACGCCAAGAAGAGAACTCTTTCAAATAAAAGAATACGAACTGCTGGCCAAATGCTGGCACAGAAATAAATATTATTCAGCTAACTACAAACCACCCTGAGTCTGATTATTTTAATTGTCTGATGATCGCCTTCGCAAGCTGACTAAGAAACTCGAGTCACTGAGGTTTTAAGGAAATTTTACTTAATTACTTTTTAATCTGTTTTATCCATTTTAGCACTGATTCGTTTACGATATACACACATACATAAATTAATAAAAAAATAAATAGATGGATGGGCAGACAGATAGATAGGTGTTGTGATGCGTGGTGCGGTGTGGTGTGGCGTTGTATTGTATTGTATTGTGTTGTGTGTTTCTTTGATTGGTTTCTTCATTTGGGAAAAAAATTCAAGTCAGCCATTTTGTTCTGTGTACGAGTCGGCAACCATCGTGGGAAACGCTCTGTTTCCATAGCAGAGGAGGCCGTAAATACTCCTGTACATCGGTACAAAAAGGCTGTGGAGAGAAAAACAAACATCAACTAACACCAACCAACATCAACAAACATCAACTAACATCAACTAACACCAACCAACATCAACTAACATCAACTAACATCAACTAACACCAACCAACACCAACCAGTGAAAAACTCCTCATTTCGACAGAATATGAACTTGTTTTAAAATCTCGTTTATTCCGCTCTTATGGGGTATGTAAGTCGGTCGGTTCTTTGTAGGAAAGAAACTACTAATGACGTTGCAAGTGGGCTTAATAAAGTTGAAAATGCATGGCACATTTATAAAGATTTTGTTGTTATCTCTAACTTCGAGCCCTGAAAAAGTCAACACAACATACAAACAGTGAAGTAACAATGTAAATAAGTTAACTAGTAAGGAACAGACTGACAGTTTGCCATGAAGACTGCTGAACTGTTTTACCAGACTTTTTTCGCAGCACATTATGCAACCACTTTTTCGCTCTAAAGAATATTTTGGTCTCCACCGATCAAACACAAAAAATTACAAAAACAGACTGAGTGTCTGAAGACAAATTTAACAATCTCAATTCCAAACTTGCAGACATGCAGGTAAATTTACCAATCTTAATTTGCAGACAAGCGAGGAAATTTCAGCTTTTGCAGCCAAAATAACCAGAACAAACGTTTGGCTACAATCGAAATAAAGCTTGGTTTTCACGAGCGTAATGGGGGACGAAAGGGCAAACGAAAATGTTATTAGGTCAGATACGTCACTTTACGCAAGCTTAGCAATGACGAAGGAGCAAATGCAAGGATCAAACAATCTTCTGCGTTCGTCTGGGTTGTGTCCTGTGTTCACAGCAACATACACAATAGAAGTTCAACTGAAGAAAAAACAGAGGTAGAAGAAAAAAAACTTTTATTCATTTTACCTTTGCTTCCGTCGAGCTTGCGCGTTTGCTAACTCGTTTTCAAGGAAACCGCGTAAGAACGTTACGTTTCCACTTGTGCAAGCTTTTGTTCTCGTGAAAACCGATTTAAAAAGCTTATCCGGCTAACAAGACATTAACTTGCTGACTGTGTTGATGCCAGGTACTAAAACGGCTGTTGTGGAAGGTCGCTGGTCGCATCGGTAACGAAAGGAGTCAGAGGCTCTTCCACTTTTAGTCGAAATTAAAACAAATAGATTGGGGGCAGGCAGAAGGATTGTTGCAAACCCGTGGTCAGTTAATTTGATAAGATTTAAACGATCGGAGGTGTATATGGTGAAGAACAATTCACAAAATTTCCGAATTATACGAACCGAAGCCAGAGAGTCGCTAACTTCCGTTTCCGTTTCCGATGTGGTCAGAGCTTTTCGTTTGGTCGAAGGAATCGTGGGGTTTGAGTACGAGTATGATTCTGGGCCAGGCCCTAAAAAATGGAATCACTAATTGATCGTGCCAAAAAAGATGGCGGCTGCAAAGTTTACCACAACACCGTGCGGACCTACCTGTAACACAGCCAACAGGCATGAAAAACTGAGGCCTATGTTTTGGGAAAATTCATTCCTGTAGTGACATTGTGTATGGTAGGGTTGGAGTTGTTTGGTTTTATGAGCATTTGGGGGGTAAACGTTTGCTACGAATTGTGGGTACAACAACCAGTCGCCATCTATTATAGAACAATTGACCAGCTTACCTGTGGTCTCCGATCGATTTCATCAGAGGAAGAAGGTTCTCTCCAGCAAACTGCTCAGTTTCAAGCCGAAAGCTCAACACTTGTACCTCGTGTTGTAGCCGCACCAGTTCCTTCAGCTCCTGTCACACGGTAAAGGAGGCCAAGAATAAGAATCAAGAGTTTTCCTCGGCCGGTAAATGAGTAGCACATTTCGCGCAACCTGATTGGACAATTTAGGGCGGAAGAAAAGAAAGGAGGCCGCACTATAAAGATCAGGACATTGGCGTGCGGAGACGCATCTTTTCACACTCTTTTTTATGGCAACTGCAATCAAAATAATTTTGAAGGAGCTTTTCACTTGTTGGGTTTATACTAAAACAGTTATACAGCGGCTCAGTAAACATCCACCATTAGAATATACCAAATCAATGATATAATGATTTTCGCGCGCTCTGATTGGTTACCTATCTAGGCCGGAATATCCTAGGTTAACCTTGGTTCGCATGACTGCACACGGCAGTGACAACATCCCGGTTTCCGGAAAGTTTGTGCGAACGGTGTCGGTGAAAAGCCCAACATTCTGGCCTTTTCACCCCCACTTTGGTGAATAATTGCCCGTAAGCACATGCTAATCGAGAGAATCGAGCTAGCAGGAGTGAGCACAGACGCGAGCAAACGCGGCTTAGCAGTGAATGAGTTTCCTTGTTTCTATATATCAAAGTTAAAAATTTCATTCCTAAAGCTTTCATTCACGGTTTTGGTATACGTTACATTAATTATTCTCCTCAATCTCAGCTCGAGAAATATCCTGCACAAGTCACCTCCGGCACTTCGGACAATATTTGCCTTCTAGCATACACCCAACTGGCGAACAGAGTTTTAGTGCGCACCGAGAAGCCGGAAAAGATCACCAACCAAGCTCACAAATTTGCAAAAAGCAAAAAAAGGCAATTACCAAGGGCTATAGCATAACATCACAGTTCACTTATCCTGTCTTTTTTCATCGTAAGTTAAAGATTAAGTAAGTTTTTAGTCGCAAAAACATTGCCGTAAAAATTGAAGCTGGATTTTGTGACGCAATCTTGGAAATTTGGCCGGCGTTTGTCTTTTTCTTTCCAGTACGCATGTGCAACCGTGACTCTGACTTGCCCTTCCGCGCCCGAGTTTCTCGAAAGAGGGTTAAATTTAACCAATGGTAAGGCGGAATTTTCAAGTAAGATTTCATTATTGAGAAACACACTCAGTTGGTCTTTCTAGAGTATTATTGAAGTAGACTCCAAAGAAACCCAAAATATAAATCTGAAATGTCTGCCCAAACCAATCTTTAAGAAAGTAAACCCAATCGCGAGTTAAAGATTTAACCCCGGATCAGAAATAACCCTCTTTAGAACAACCAAACCCTGGTTGATGGTATTAAATTCTCGTAATAAACCAGATGAAAAGAGGCGAAACTCACCTTAACACTCTCATAAGTAATATTCTCATCTTTCAAACTTTGCCGTCCCATAAACGATGGTTGCCATGGAGAAAGAAGCAAGTTTCCACTTGGCAATTTGCGATGCTCTTGCGCTCGAGATTTTAGAGTGTTCTGCCATTTACTACACATCGTGCAGTCACCGCACGGGCAAACCCTTTCGAGCTGTTCTTCAGCTGCAATGAGATAAACAAAAGTTGTACTGCTCGCTTACAACAAACTTATAATGAGGAATTTCTTCCCACTTCATTGAAAACGTTTGTAGAGTCATTTCGCTCTACAGTTATTTTGAGTAACTACTACCTAAGACCGCTTCTTTTGATTACATAGAATATTAACGTTGAAATACGGCAATAAAGTTCAAATCACTCATGATTTTCTGTAAGCTGCAGTTCTGCAATGGAACATCGGCTATCCGGCACTATTCACCCTGAGCACTCACTTAATCAATTAGACTCTCAATTTACCAACCTTCCAAAAAACAGAGTATTTTCCCGTAGACTTCGCCAGAACAAATACAACAGAATGGAACATAACAGCTACTTTTCATTCACTTTTGATGTTGTCTCTCTTTTTACGGGTTATGTTCGATATACCAAGTGACAATGAGCCCTGGGTTACGTCACAAGGAACGCAACAATGTACCGTCACTTAAAAACAATGAACGATGGCACCTCGCTTGGTATATCGAGCATCACCCCCTTTTTACTCATTCACTCATTCACTTACTGACTGACTGACTGACTGACTCACTCACTCACTCACACACTTGTACTCTACAAAACACTAACCTTCCAAAAGTGTTTGAGTTCTCTTCTGGAGTTCCTTAAACTTCGTCAGGATAAACTGCCATGAACAATAACAGCTATAGACCTGCTGCCAGGGGCTGCTGTCCTCCATACCAGCACTCTGTTGAGCCACAGATGCTACAATTTTGAACAGCTCATCGTGTTGACGTAGCAACACTTTACTTTCTTTTTCAAGCTCAACATGAGTCATTTTCACGTTGTTTTCCTTGAAAGTTGACTCAAAGTGCTCTAGGAAGTTTCTCGAGGAATCTTCTTCTGAGTGGATGTTCTTCAGTTGCGAACAAAGTTTGAGATGAGCTGATTTAAGTCTCTTATAGCTGTTAGGCATTGTCAGCTTCGATCCATCTGTCACGAGATTAAATTGCTGCGGCTTTTCAAGACCTTCTAAATGAATTGTTTTCCCCGTTGCCACAGAGAGCCCAACTGAATCAGTTTTCAAAGACCTGTCTGTTTTATCTTGCTTCTCCTTGTCCATGGTGATTCTGCTTGTATTTCTTTCTTAAAGAACAAAAATACTTCACTGAGACTTTGGTATTACTAAAACAGAACTGCTACAACTGTACGCTAAACGTTCTAGTGCCCGTTTCACATCTACTTTAGTTCTTATCTTTACAAAATTACAGTCAAACGCACCCACGCGAAACCAGTCAATACAAGCATGTATTATTTTCTGAATCCAAGCCATTGTTATCTTGTAGTTCTTGTTAAATCATTGGATGTCTCGAAATCTTTGATGTAGTCTGCATGCAGGCCGGTGGAAGATATTTGACCTTGAGGGAAATGGGGAGTGGGGGGCAGCGGTGGCAGGCAGTGAGTCACTACAATAAATCGACAAAAATTCCAAAAAATTGCAGACAATACCGTAAAATCCCACGCTAAAGCTATCCCCAGTTGACAAGCCCGAAGTAATTAGTAGGCACATCTCCTTGCTCGCAAAGTAGTATTCTAGTTACTAGCATAACTCAGGTCACTTAAAAAGTGCATTCGACCCATGGTCAACATGTACGTTAATGAAAAATGTGATTTGACAAATGCTTTAAGTTTCTTGGGATTTTTTCTTTTCTTCTGAGCCTTTATAAATAATTTAATTGGGACTTTAGATGGTTCTATTTCTGTCTCAGCCTTTTTAATTTTGTTCAGATATGACTGGTGAACAAACAGACGTTCACCGCCTCATGAAAGCAGATTTTTTAAGAAATTTAAAAATTTTATGCTCTTACAACTGATTGAACTTCACACTTTTTGTCATTAATAATGAAAGTACAAATTTGCCACTCATTCACCATATGTACTTAGGTCAATTTACAGTTATCTGTCATTTCAACAATCGAGTAAGTCTCGGTTGCCAGTAACCAGCCGAGTCTATTTTGTTTGCTAGCTTGTCAGCACATCGGCTGTGTTAATTTTTTTGTCAGCACATCGGCTCGGTTCATTTTGTTTGTCAGCACAAAGGTTGTCCGCGCCTGTCGAGCCCCTGAGAAATACTGCAGGAAAGCCAAATGGAAGTCAAAAACCAAAATCTGAAAGCATCTCGGCTTCAAACATTTGCCACAGGTAGCCCGGCTTCAAACATTTGCCACAGGTAGCCCAGTTAAGTTTGGTATGCGTTCTCGCTTCGCTTGAATGCAATAAGCCCCCCCCCCTCCCACCTTTCAAAATCTGATCTAATACACTGTAAGTGCTCTTCTCCATCAAACTATCTTTCCTTGTTGCCTAAGAAAACCACAAGTTAGGGAGCTACATTACAAAATTAATGGAGCTTGGAACAATTATATTTAATCACACAATCTGTACATAGATAATACTTGAGGTATACATGTGATTCTATCAGAATTTTTTTGTTATTAGGACTCAGACAAAGACAGTGGGTTTTAAGGCAGCGCTATACGACATGATCTGTTACTTTTTAAAAATCAATTTAAAAGTCATAAGTTTCTCAGATAGTATCTGCTTGTTTGGAATCGTTGTTTTTGTACTGCTCATAAAGTAAGCCCCCCCCCCTCGTTTGTACATGCAAACCCTTCCCAAAACCCCTTACAAGTTACATACTGTAATCCCTGGGCTTCAATGGAGTTTTTAAGGTATAGGAATAAACCTTACGATAAAAATAGTTTTAAACGTATATGCAGTTTGAAACACACAAAAACAATGAGTGTGTTTTAAGACAATGTTCAAAGTGTACAAGTTAGGACGTGTTTCCTTTTTCTGGGGAGAGAGTTTTTGCAGTCTTGAACCAGCTGCTTACTGACTGTGTAGGTTTAGATTTTATGACACTGAGTTGTAGAAAGCAGAATTTGATGAACATAGGTCATTAATGTGTGTTTCATGAGTGCGCAAGGAACATAAATATAAAATGGCAAGACATTCAAATAAAATTCTGTTATGGCTCAGCTCTAACCTTGACCCGTGGCTGGACTGCGTTTCCTGCCGGCCTGGATCGACACTGCTGAAGTATCCCCTTTGTTGTCTAGCACAACCTGAGATGAAGAAACCTTTGAAGATGCTGGTGGTTTGACAGAAGATGTTGATGCCGCCATATTGGCCTTTCTTGAGATGGTGTCTATCCCACTATCACTAAACGATGACAACTTTGCCTTTGAAACCGTTTTATTCACAGTCTTGCTCGTTTCTGCATCTACAGTGAGGTTTTAAGAATAAAATTTATGCAATTTCTCAAATTCGAACTGAATCAAACTGAGAAACTGAATTTTCTGCAGGGCTATTTTTAGTCAATTATTTTCTCTGTTTTGAGAAAAACAAATGAACATGCTGTTCATTTGCAAATTAATATGTTCTTCACCAAAACTGAAAGAACAAAGAAAAATTTATGGGATTATCAACAAATTTGGAAACGAAAAGTTCTGGGAAAAGAGAGCTGGAAAAGGCTGTTGGTGGTTGTATTACAAAATATTTAACACTTATTTAGAAGTTTCAAAACAGAAAACATTATTTTTTGAAAATTTGTGTGTGCGAAGTTATTGCATTTGGTTAGATCTCTGACTGCTAACCAGAAGATCCCAGGTTCAATCCCCAGCCTGGTCGAGGGTTGAACTTTGGGCGACCTTCTTTGGCTACCCTGTCCGTGGACAAGGGCGTTAAGCCAATGGTCTAGTCTCTCGATATGCTATTGGGGACTTAAAAGAACCTACACACTTGTCAATAGGGGTAGAATAATGTCTATGTTGTGGTCTGTTAACTGAAGCAGGTGGACAACAAGGCCAAATTCAAGTTGTTAAAACTAAACTAATTTGCTCTCCAAGAGTGAATAATCTACTAAATCATACATTAACAAGGTACTGCCTGCACCATGACTAGCAATGACAGTAGCAATAACAAAAACAAAAACAGTGGCAATATTGGATATTAATTTTGGCAAAAATTTATGGCTCTAACAACGGGTCCAACAAACAATCCTACAGTCTGGACTGGCAAGATTTGCAGATGTACATTACACTGAGCAAAATCCGTAACTAGTTTTTTTTTACCAGAATTATCTTGAAAAACACGCAAGTACATATCAAACATTTTAGTTTACCTTGACACTTCTTTAAATATTTACACTGTGCAGGATTCACAGCATTTCTTTTCAAAACACTGTCCAGGTAATTTGTACCTGTACGACTAGCTGTGCCTGAGGGTGGTCTTAGTCTTGCACTGGTTGTTGGTTTGGTAAAACTTGCTGTGTATGTGCTCTTCATTACTGGTACTTTTGGGGCAGGACCTCGCACCTTTGGTGCCAACCTTGAGCCAGTTGTAGATGGTCTTGCAGATGAGTGCTGAGAACTGGATCTACTAACAGTAACTAGAAACAGGCAAAGTGACATTTACATACTTCAATCTCAAGGTGCAAGGGTAGATCCAGGGGGGGAGGTAGAACAGGTGGCCGGTCACCCCCCATTTTGAGCTAACACATAAGAAAAATATAAGAAGCAAGCTCCAAGCTCAAAAATTTTGGTGATCAAACAATGAGCAGTCATCCCCGTTTGAAAAACCCTGGATCTGCCACTGAGGTGGTTAGTCGGCACAAGAACCTGTCTTGCATAACCAGGGAGGGGAGCGGGTACTTTGGTCTCATATACAGTTTATGTGCATGCATAGGCTTTTTGTACAGGGACTACTTCTTCTACTTTCTGTTCATAAACTGGGTAAATTCTTTTGGATTTTCAAAAGTTTGTCATAAACAGAGTTCAGGAATTACTTGTTATAGTGAACAAACTGTGTGTGAAATTTGAGCTCAAAACTACGAACTGAGAACAAATTTATGCAAGGGTAGATCCAGGGGGGTACAAGGAATAGGTAAGGGGTGGTCAATTAGATTTGAAGGGAGGGGGGGTGTTTTTTTTAAAAAAAAAATACATGCACAAGGATAATGTCAGAAAAAAAATACATGCATTGGCTTACCGCCCCCCAAAAAATACTTGCAAGGGAATGAGGCTAATTTACATAATATACCCAGATATAAATCCAGGTAAAACAGGATTATAGAACGTAGTCATAAATTTTGAACACTTGCTCTTAAATGCAGGAAATGGCACTTTTGTATGTTATATTTTTCAAGAATTTCCCAGCCTCTTTACTTCTTTGTTCAAACAATTCAAGGCTGTTTATCTGTCAGAAACAGATCAGCAGAAGTCTCAATCTTATTTTACAGTAAAATATCGCCCACATTGGTTTGTTCTGTTCATATGGTAACAAAAACTGGGGCCAATAATGTTCCATGTATTTTTAAGTTTGGATTACAGGTCATTAGAATCTTTAAGTTTTGGAACTGATGTTTGCCGGATTGATGACAGGGAAACCATTTAGTTTATAGGATTCCTAAAAGCATTACCACTAATACCAAATGAAATCAGTGAATGACTTTGTAGGTTTAAATTTCTAGGACTTTTCATGTGAGCCCTGCATATGGTACATTGCACTTTCAAATGACACTGAAAGGACAGTTTTTTGCAAAACTATTTGTGTTGGTGAGCTAGCACAAATGCAAACAGCAAAAATCAACGAAAGTTAATTGGTATGTTTTCACCATACAGTTTACAGAGATTTGCTTTCTTTCAAATATAAACATCTCATCATCAGAAACTTTTTACTCTTGTTAAATACAAACATTAGTAACTGTTAAATGTTTTAACAATAGCCACTTTTGCTGTCGGTTCATGTTCTACACGGAAGTTTGAAATTGATGGTGTTATGTACGCTATTAACACATAAACAGGGGAACACCTGACTAATAACAAGTCATAATGATCTCTAACCAACTAGTATGTGATATGGGTGCTCTTCAGTTTAACAGGTGGGTGAATTATGGTCATTCTGTTATGGTATTACTCATATACTATAAATATGAATAGTTTCAATGAAATGCTTTTAAAGAATTATAATTATATAAAATGAAATAATAATAACCATGTATTGGTGTAAACTGAAATTAGCACATTTTTATACATCATTAAACTCCATATGATTCTATATACACAGAAATAGTTCTAAAGTTGTGTCAAAAAAATTAATTCCTGCAAACGTCATGCATCCAAAAAAAAATCTTGCAAAGTGAATTCGACCGAAAAAAAATACATCCTCAATGCTTGGGAACACC
>JAOBRG010388236.1:0-10742 GCA_027574985.1 Umimayanthus nakama | reverse complement strand
ATATCTAAACCAACTCAACGTCATCATCAAATTGATCGTGTGTTGGGCATTGATCAAATCGATCAGTTCAATTATGACGGCAGCTGCGGGAGGAACTGTTTGCAGCACGTACTTTGAAAAGAGAGGCTGATAAACAGCGATATGAGACACAGCGAAGGTTTAAGAAACTTTAAATTATTACTTAATATATTTTCGCTGGTTACAAACCATAACTACCCTAACGCCTGTCTATTAACCCTAGTCCTGACAAAGACAGATTTAAAAAAGATGCAATTACATTTTAACTTTTCAATCAGTTGTCAAATTCGTATAAAATGGCAATTCATTCTTCCAGTTTTAAAGCGTTAGTAGGTTTTATTTCTCGCTGTGCAAGAGTGGAATGCAGTTGCATTTGGTTTGATATTATGTAACTGTTGTGACATACTCGAAAAGATTCCAAGTCTCTGGAGTTTTAGAGAAAGAATACGCTTATAATAAGTATGATTCTGATTTCTGAAATGCATTTGTACTTGTGTATTTCTTGCTGGTAAAAGCATTTGAAAAATTTCGATATAGACACGAATTCATAAGGGACGACCAATAATATGAGGATAAACCTTTTACTCTCATAAGTAATCTAACGTTTAAATCACCTTCTTGTTTAATTGTTGCACAATCTGAGTTATTTAGCAGGTTTATATTCATAACCCCCGCAACCTTTGAACACGAGGGAGGGATGATGGGAGAAGACAAAAATCAAACTCTCTCCCAACATGCTTTGCCCACGTTCAAAGATGGCGACACTGTGAAGAAGGCCCCTTCTATGTCGAGTATTAGTAGTTGGGTCTCTTTGTAAAACGAGTAAATAAATAAGTTCGAATATATAAACAACTAATGTGGCGAGATAAATAAAGCAAAAACAGGACGTAACCCATTTCCAAGAGATCTTGGGCTAACTAATCGGACAAAGTCAAAATCGTAAAAATGTTTAGACTTTTGTTTAAGTAATCGACCCCTATTATAGAGGAAATCGTTTACGACCATATAATGCTATTGATTTCTTTTCTAAGAGAATTATTAGGAGGTGAACGCGTGGTCGAAAGCCTGCCTTCAACTTATCACGTTCCACAGAATTGGAAGCCGTTCAAACAAATAGCCCTTCACACCTCTTGTCACCAGTCATGCTCGGTTCACAGTTCTGCCGCTGGATTAATGCGGGCTCCTTCTTTAAGCCTCCGGTAGAGGAAAACCTTCTCGTGTTGACAGTGCTTGCTACCAATGGTAAAAACTTGTAATTTGTCTTTGTGCGTACATGATAGCTACCTTGTTTCCTTTGTGGAATTGTTTGGCAAAATTCTCAATTTCGAAAACTGTTCCAATATGTCCAACTTTAACCAGGGAACAAAACGGTTCAATAACGAACGACTTGTGCAAATATATCTTGCTGCAGTCCTGTATTTACGTAGGTTCCACAAAGGACAATATCTTGATGGCCTCTCTGATTCCACTGATATATGCACCCGTAACAGTTTGTGGGAACTGGCGATTAGTTGCCTAACAAGACAAAAGGGAGGTTTGGCATAAACACCTTTGGATTCGAGTGGCTCTGACATTTCATTCAGCTTATCGGTTAAGAAAAACTTAATGTTTGAAAATCCAAATTGCCTAGCACTTGCAAGCACAAATACAAACTGTCGGTCAGTTTTGAAACGAAACACGGCGACTATACTAACAACTGTAGTGATATTTTAAACGTAAATGCAGACTATATTAATTTGGGTTAAAGAGTCTTTTCTATCTTAACCCTTCATTAAATGATCATTTTATGTTTAAGCTTAAGTTCTATGATGTTTGCTTATGGTATGGAAAGCTACGCATATTTACACTCAAATTATTATCGTGATGTTAGAATATTGAGGCTCGGTGAAGTATTAACTTACAAATGGTTAGTAGCAATAAACTAATAAATAGGTTCCCACTGATGTAAACAAACAGTATTACGAAGTACCAATAAATTAAAATTGATATTGTTGTTATTCCAACGGTCACATGGTTCAAACACAAAACAGAGAAAGACATTTCCACGCCCTTTCAATGAACTCGAACCACCTTTCTAAACCTTTAAGGTCAATTCTCCGAAATAAAAATGAACAAAATTTTATTTTAAATTTTGCCAATTGGTTGACCACAATAAGAGAACTCAAAAAATAAAAGCAAAGATGGGTGATTTGGGGGTTTGCCCATGAACTGGAAGGAGCTACGATCGGTCAACTATATGCCGTTACAAATATACACGAAAACGGAAAACGTTTCTTAACGATGTAAAAGCAAGTTTAAATCTAAAAGTAAAAATTTATATACACAGTTTAAAAAAAGAGCACGGGAATGCTGGAACTGAGTATATCGTGATTATTTAAAGCAAAAAAATAAAAACCAAACCTAAGCAGACAGTAGCAGAACAAACTTGTATGGCTACCAATCTCGAAGATGTCAGTTGTTTATTCTTTGAATTTTTGTGTATGTTTTCGAATATAGAAAGGCATATTTTCTTCACACAATACAGTTTATTTAAGTTACAAGCAAATGCGATAGAAAAATAGAGGGTCCCTGTGTTCGTTTGCTAGATACTGTGCGGAGAAACTGGGAGGAGCTTTGCAGAAAGTCCTTTTAAAGTACAAAAATAATATTACTTTCCTTTCGTTTGCCAGTTTGAACGCGCAATGTGCAGAAGTAAACTGTAACATGTCTTAAAAACTTGAATTTACCAACATGCGCAGTTGACATGTGCACTAAAAAACAGAAGAATGATTTTTTAAAATAAAGACTACTCACAAAGATTTTACTTTTCTCACCTCCCCAGCAAAAAATAATTTGTCTTCAACTGCCCTGGCCAGTTCATCATACTCATCACCCGCACAGCCTATCGGGACATATGAGTACGCCATACGGGTCAGCGGATCTTTACCCCAGCGGCTCACAAAGAACTTTTGAGGTTCAGGGACCGTTTCCTCAGGAAACAGCTGTTTCAAAACTCGCATGCACTCATCAATTGTCTCTTTGTCCGTCATTTCTTGAGCTTTCCATGCCGCCTCACCCGATAACACCGTCATCAACACGTTGTAAGGCGGTTTCCCTTTGGCCTTCCCTGTCTGATAAAGTCATAAAATATTACGTATTTTGACCAGTACGAATGTTTTCCTCACTTCAGATGAACTCGTCAAAAACAAACTAAGACCGTTCAGCATGCAAAAACCGAAATTAAGACTGAGCTATTCTCAACGTTTGACTACGCTGTTCTCAACTTTTGACTAAACTGTTCTCAACTTCTGACTAAACTGTTCTCAACTTGACTAAACTTCCTTTTGCCTAACAACATATATATCCGAATATGTTACTCTGTGAGCAAAACCTGAGATGTTTTAGTGAAACAAATGGCTTTGCAAGCAACACTTGAACTGGAAATGGGAAATAACTAGTCAACCGTTCCACCACCTCTAGATACGCCCTTGACTGCTCTGTAATTGATACTTGAGAGTTGAGCTGGTTATATCTGGAGTGACGTTTCCTTATACAAGACTTGAGGTGGTTATACCTAAATGAACGGTTCTGTATACAAGCTGTAAGAGTTGAGCCGGTTTATACCAGCCTAAATGAATGGCTCTGTACACAAGATTTGTGCTGGTTATACCTAACGATGGGTAATGTATACAATAAATAGATACATACCTCTTATTTGCCGAGTGCGAGGTCCGTACTGCAAGTTATGGACCGAGTTTTTTCCTTCCTTTTATGGCCCAAGCGCGAAGCGTGGTCAAAGAAAACAAGGAAAGGAAAAACGAGGATCCATAACTTGCCGTACGGAATGAGCAAACGAGGCTAATAAGATGTTTATTACACATGTATGGCTTTGTTGATTATTTCGGTTTTGAAAAGGTGATCGAGAGCTAGAGGTCCGTACGGCTACTTACGGACCTGGAATTGACCAAAAAAAAGCACGCGAAATCAGTCAGACCCTCTTATTAGCCGAATGCGAGGTCCGTTCGGAAAGCTATGGACTAAGTTTCTTTCTTTACTTTTATTGCCCAAGCGCGAATCGCGCGGTCGAAGAAAACAAGGATCCACAACTTGTGTGCGGACCGAGTAAACAAGGCTAATCAGCTGTTCATTAAATGGCTTTGTTGATTGTTCCATGAAATGAACAGAATCCTTAGACGTTTTCCAGGGTGCCCCTGTTAAGTGAATGTGAAATTCAAGGACTTTTCCCAGACTTTCTAGGACCTTTTCGACTCATAAATTCAAGGATTTTCGGTATGCAAAAAGCTTCGTTATTCTGTACATTAATTCAGCAATTCGCTTTTCAAGACTTGCTTCTAGAGAAAATGAAGCCTAAAAAAGAAAGTTTTGCCTATTCCACGATTTTCAAGGACTTGAATTTTCTTTCGCCATTTCCAGGACTTTACAGGGATTTTAAGAACCGTGGCAACCCTGGTTTGGACAGTTGATCAAGAGCTACAACTAATCACAGCACGCGAAATCAGTTAGCCATATAACAATAAACGTTACCATATCGAGATACAGATCATACAATTAGGGTTTATCAGTCAAATGGAAGATACATATTGGGATAGTGTAATAAAGTAGATCATTTACAAACCTGAGGGGGACTCAAGTCATAGAACAAGCCGAACAGACCTCTTTCGCCGCTTGATTTGGGAATGTGGCCAAAGAAATCGGCACCTTTGACTTTCTTCTCCCAGAACTTACTTGGGAACTTGAGTGCAATCTGTACATAAATCAAATTTAGGTTTTATATGTGTCGTTTAGTAAACCCTTGAACGTCAAAAGGGGGAGGGGGTCTTATGGATCTCCCATAGGTTTTTCCGAACAATCAAAATGAAACTTTCAGAACCAGTAGTCCGATAATGAAAGCATTTTTGGACGTTAACTGAATGGCGTCATCACTTATTATTTTTGCATAAATAATTATTTAAACAAAATTTTGAAATTGAAAACTGTCACTTTTGACAAAATTTGTTCTAATTTCTACTTTAAGACTTCATTCTTAGTTATATTCCTATCCGAGATGCAAACAATTGTTTTCTACTAATTTCAGTAAAATTTGCTGCAGTTTTGCGCAAAATAAGATTTTTGAAACATCCAAGCCGGCGGGCCAAGACGGCTGACATATGCGCCCCTTTACACAAAAAACATTCTACAAAAATGTAAGTAAAAAAACTCACAAATGGAAAAGTTGATAATTCATGGCAGCTATAAATAAAAGGAGAGTTTCTGAACTGGTGTTTACTGGAGGCAGTTTTGAGGTTCGGATGTAGGTTGTTCCGTAGGATGGTTTAACAAAAACATGATTGGCCGAAGTTTAAACTTGCTCTGATCTCGTTAGCCTGCGTTTCAGTTGAAATAAAGGCAGATACTAGTCGGTATCATGATTTGAAAATTATCGGCTGTTCTTAGTCTGTGGCCTCGCACACCTAGGAGATGCTGCAAGAGAAAATGCTTAAAATAGCAAACATCTTAACTTGAGTGGGGAAACTTCAAAGGCGTAAGTCGCCAGGTTGATGATCTACACTAAAGCCAATGTACGTCAATGTACAGCAATATACAGCAATGTACAGCAATGTTCTTCAATGTATACCAATGTTCACCAATGTTTATCAATGTACACCAATGTACATCAGTGTACATCAAAATAAACCAATGCGTACGAATGCATACCAATGTACACCAATTTAACACCAATGAAAACCAAAGTACGATGTACACCGATGTATGCCAATTGGTTTGCTTCATAACGCAACCAGCAACTGACCTTCTCAATTAAACCGGCACCAAGTCTCTTTATCGCACTAATCTTCTTCACTGGGAGCGCTGGAGTGAATTGTATGACGTCAGCTTTCAGCAGAGCCAGGGGAATGGTAACAATCACCTTGAGAATTCAAACGTTCTTTTACGTCACAGTTCGGTCACCAGGACAAATCAAACGCAACTTTAAGAAAACTTTGCCTTTATTTATTTTTGGTCAGTTTCGCGACTATATAAACAAGTTTGCCATACTTTCAAGTTTCTTTCACACATGCCACCGACTAACAAAACAGGTTTTAGTTAAGCACAACTGAGAATCAATTTTAGCCTCGTCTCCAGTTATCCTCCTTAAAATTTTTTTCTCTGCCTGGTTACTTAGCTTCATCTTCACCAAAGAGTTAGGTAACCGCGCCGCAACTAACAAACCGAGCAGTTGACAGGGGACGAGGCGAAAACAAGTTGACAGTTGAAATAAACAGACTGGCTTAAAACCTTTACCAGCAAAATCCCTGGAAACCCACTCGTAACAATACCAACATAATTAAATCGAACAAGAGAAGTATAATCTTGCTTGGTGTTTGGTTTTATAGTATTAATATAACAAAACAAAACAAAATGTTGCTCCAAGCATTAAAATCCTACATTCAAACTCGTCGTTGTCGATGAGATGAGAATGTTTCACATCTCTATTACGACTATTTAGAATAGACATAATGTGCTCTCACAGCAGTGGAAAAGGAAACTACTACATTTTCTATCTTCAAAATCAGAATATAGTCTTGTCGGACAAAGATGCCCAAAGTCGATTGATAACCACAGCATATGTTGCGACAGTTTGCCTAACTTCTGACACACCTTGTCAGCAGTCCACTTTCTGTTGTCATGGCAACAAACTTCAACCTTATCTTGAGTGTAGTTGATCTCACGCACCTGCAGAAGTTGGGTGAGGGAACATCACATGATGAATTCGGAACTTCGGCGTAGTATCAAGAATTGAAAAAATAACACACTTATGGGAATCAGATTACTCAACTAACATCAAGAAGTATTTTGTTTCCTCTAAATAAACCTATGTATAAAAACACCTTCGAAGATAGAAGTTTAACAAGTATTCGCACTTAGTGTTCAGCGACGTTCAAATCGTACCAATACTAGTAATAATGATAACAATAATAATAATAATAACAATAATAATAATAATAACAATATTAATACTAATAATAGCAATAATAATAATAGAAATAACAATAATAATAATAGAAATAACAATAATAAAATAGAAATAACAATAATAATAATAGAAATGATAATAATAGAAATAACAGAAATATTAATAATAATAATATTAATAATGGTAATAATAAGTTTTGACATGTCTGATCCTTTACTCTTTTATTGTCTATAGCTTTAATATATTTCAAAGAATTATTTTATTGTAACGAGAGAGAGTGGGAGGGTGTGGGGATGTGGAGGGGAGGGAGTGGATGAGTTGGATTGCGAGGAGAGAGGCATTAGAATGGAAGTGGGTAGGGGGGGTGGTTTTCTAATTCTTTACTATATAGTTTTATATTTATATATATTTTTATACATATATTATAATCGATTTGTACTTATATTTTACACATATTTTTAGTCCAATATTGTAAAAGAAGAGCCATACTGTGGATTTTACAATAAAGCCTTTATTATTATTATTATTATTTACTCACTATTATTATTAATCACATTAATAAACCATTTCCAAAAAAGTCAGAGCAGAGCTCACTCACTTCCGTCTTGTACTCAATGTTCAACCCTTGAGCCAATCCTTCCATCAAAGCACCAAACCCGTGCGACAGGAGGGTGTGGTCACCAAAGAATTGAGGGAAGTTCTCATTCTGGTCCCAGGCCACTGCTGACACCTTGCTCAGGGGCGCCGCACAACTGAACTCCAGGTTTCCCAGGTGAAACTGCAACAAGCTGTTCTCCAACTGGAACAACCAAATAGTTACAACGGTACAGTTACACACAATAACTCGACTTGGCATGGGAATTAGAAAGAAATTCGAATTATAGGGGTTATAGTTGAAGGGGTTTCGAAAAAAGACCAAGAAACACATATCGTAAATGATCTATATAACGCCCACTCGCTATTAATCGCCTCACTTCAAATAGACGCCCAGGACAAAATACGATTTTCAGTTAGATGCCCCTCTATCTCTATTACTATTATAACTTAATGCAAGTATTTCCTTTCCAGTTGAATAAGCAAGATAATTTTCTCCTACTAGCGAAGCTCAAGCTTATTTTTCAACTACAGGAATTCTTTTGTTCTCGACTGTACGCTGCACGATTTAACATTGTTTTGTTAAACTGCACTAAACGCAAGTAGTTTTGTTGGATGGAAAACTTTTATTAAGAAGTGTAAAATATCGGATGCAAAAATAAACGTCTCTCTTCAATAGACACCTCGTATCTAATAAACGCCCAGGGCGTTGAATAGAATATTCACGGTACATGATTAAAGAAATTTTATGCTTTAACTTGTTTTATTGTACACTTTTATTTATTTTCGAAAGAACTGACAAAAGTCAAATTGTTGTAGTCTACAATGAATATAAATAAGATTAGATGTAAGTTTCTGGTTTAAAATGTTATGGCTCATTAACTCAGACAAAGTGCTGAGAAAATCGCGCAGTGTAACTGAGAACGCAACTTAATGTCTCAGACATAAATCATAGTGAACTGCTTGTGAATGCGTACGTGGAGCATCTGAAATATACGGTAACTGTTACTGACTGTAAATGCGATGACAAATGCAAAGCTACAAAAGGAACACAAAAGGTATTGCAACGCCTTTGCACCTTGGAAAATGGCGGGCAACGTGTCGAGGGGGCGAAATCTAATTGGCTGAATAACTTGTGTCCATACCTCGCTAGTCTGATGATACATCTCCTCCACAAATGCTTTATGCATTTCCATAATCTTGTCTGGTATCATAAACAAAAAAAAAGTGTTCAAATATCTTGTAACTATCAAATTCAAACAGACAAGGTCAAGGCTTATAAATAGGTGTACACTTTGATGCAAAAGTATAATGGCGTAACTCATTACTTTAAGGAGCTGCTCAAAAGCATAAGTTAAAACAGGGTTCGTACGTCTTCAGAAATTCAAAAATCCAGGGTTTTCCAGGGCCTTTTTTACGTTTTTTCCAGGGTTCTTCCAGGGCCATTGAAGCCTGGAAAGTAAACAACGTTCACAACGATTTGTTTAAAACAACGTTAAAAAGAAAATGTAATCACTGTAATACAACAATGTGCTCCAAAGTTTCGATACTGTACAGTGGTTTCTAGCATAAAATGATGTTTTAAAATTATAAGAAAAACTACAAAATCGATTGTTACTTCTACTGAAAACAACAAAATGCACCAATTCGTGCATATATTTTTTCAATAAAATTCTGTGAGGTTTTCCAGGGCATAAATAAAAAATTTCCAGGGCTTTTCCAGGGTTTCCAGGGATTTCCAGGGCTTCAAAATTTATCCAGGGTTTTCCAGGATTTCCAGGGCCCGTACGAACCCTGTTAAAACCTCAACGTGTAAACACTTATGGTTTTGTATCGGTATCTTCGTCTAAAACTAATACTAATTGCAAGAAATAAAGGTTGAGACGACTGTTAAAATGACGAAGCTTTAATAGATAAAATTTGTATAGCTCTATCAAACTGCTTCTTAAAACTCGAAAGCTTGTTTAGATAACGTCCTAGAACTTTCACAGGATTATGGGGGTTTTTACTTGATATCGGAATGAGTTCGACACAATGTCTGATTCTACGTTTACAAGGAAGTTCTCGCCAATTATTCTGGAACAAAAATACGCTAAAAACACCGGCAGGTCTTAGCCTTGTCCCCAGACATCCTCCATCCAATATCCGGCCGCTTCGTGCTTGGTTACTCAGCGCTTCGTTTTCAAGATGGCGGAAAGCGAAGCTTGCTCGTCGGATATACATGAAGACAAAGGTAGCCGCGCCGCCGACCAAACAAGCAGAAGAGTTGACTGGGGACGAGGCTAGGCAGGTCTAAAATGTGAGTCAGCTGATCAGCCAAATCGAATCAACTTTCCTAATTTCGTATCGTACTAAATCCTTTGCGTCATACCAGTGGAACATTCGGCTTGATTCCGTTCTTGAACAAACTTTTCGAATCGGCGCGACTATTGGGACTAACTCATTCTGGAATGACTCCTTCCAGAATGAAGTTTTAGTGAACAAACACAGATACTCAGTATGAAATTGGATATCGGCATGAAGTTGAACCGGAACGAAACTCATTCCCGTATCATGTAAACACTGCCTTAGTCGCAAATGGAAGTAAGTCCAATAAAGTGGCAGCACAATCCTGGAGTGCACTTAACATAAGCGAAATGATATGATAATGGTGAGAAAATAGGACGCGTGGGTGCTGGCTGTCTTTCGATACCTTCAAGGGAAACATCAGGCACAAGGGTTTTATCGCTTCTCCTTTCTGCCATTGCATCCAGCAAGGCATTAAAGTGAAAGTCCATTTTCTTGTCTGTATCGGCGTCAGCTATCTCTCCATTCTCTTGCAGCAGATCACACCACCTTTCACGGATGTGCTTCATCGGCAGGCCAAGCTAAGGACAGAAACGACGAACAATAATCAGTAAAGGTGAATCAAATGTGAAGGGAAGTATATATGGTTCCACTAGTAGCAGAAAGAGTGAGAAAAGGAGGAATGCCCGAAGAAATCAAATGAAGTCTGTTGCTAGACTAAGTTGTATCAAGCTGTGCAAGAACAGTAAAGACAAACGAAACAAGGAGTCTAGCATATTTGTGACTGTCACCATCACCATTACCATTACCATTACCATCACTTTCATCGTCACAATCACCATCACAATCACTAACACCACCACAATCATCATCACCATCACCATCACCATCA
>JAOBRG010388225.1:0-10742 GCA_027574985.1 Umimayanthus nakama | reverse complement strand
TAAAGACACTTTCTGGGGCTACCGAATGGAACCAGTTGGTCACTGTAGGCGTAAGTGTTATGATAAACATAGTCTTTTCTTAAAGAATCAGTTTGGCCTTATGGTACGATGGATCTGGGCCAGCCTAACATTCAGAATGGATTATATGTCAATCACTTCTAAGTAATTAAAATTACTAAGTACTTGACACTGAGGCCAAAGTAGTATCATTAAGTGTTATCAATCAAAAACCACACTGTTTGTGTTGATCTTGAAATAATAATTTGAATAACAAAAGACTATGCAAGTATCATATGGAAAATGCTATAATTAATGATACTACTACTAATAATAATAAACATATTTTTTGAGATTACTATTAACACAATATTAGAAGGGATATACCTCTTAAAACACATTAAGCCTTTAAAACTTAATACTACAATTATTCAAGAGGATGGTGCAAAAATAGCCTATTACATGTAGCTGCCATTTGTGCAAACTTTGCACATGGCTACACAAATATTATAGATTATATATATTATAGCTAACTTATAGTTTACAACCCAAACTTTGTTGCAGAATGTCTGTGTGTGCAGTCTGGGACAATAAATGGAAACCTCAGCTGCAGTCAAAGTGATGGACAGTGTCCCTGCAAACCAAACATTCACCAGCGGCGATGCACCACATGCAAAGATGGCTACTATGATTTCCCCACAGAGATTGGAACTGATGCAGACTGCAAACAATGTGATTGTGATTATGGTGGAAGTGTTCAAGCAATTTGTGAGAAAATGAATGGTAAGTAAGCATGATACTTGTTGTTGTTGCTGTTGAAACATAATGGAACTGGACAGAGCCCTTTTTTCTTTTGGAAGAAGGCCGTTTTAGAAGTTTAGAACATATTTTTCAGATCAGAGAAAATCTGAAGCAAATGCACTAACCTACAATGCTTTCACAGCCATTTCGTTTTCTGTGAAAAAGTTCGCACTAGGTGGCAATAAGTCCATTTGCACGTTCTCATGTAACTGTCTGAGCTGTTCCCATTGCAGTCACATATTTCAAATAGCCTTTTGGAATGACTGAGAACCTCTGGTAGACCAGGGTGATTAGCCTTTTCTATGTATAACCTTCTCAATTGAGGCAGCCCAAGATTACAGTGAGAAAACGTACAAAGTAAAGGTCTTTATAAAAATAATTGTACTGGGAATTAACCTGTTTTCAAATGTCTGTTCTTATTTTATCTACCTTCCGTTCACCATGTACTTGTGTTGTGTCATTTTGGGTGCGATTTTACGTCATTTTCAGTGAGAAAGCCGCTTAAGGTTCCCTCATAAATACACAGCTTTCTAGCTCAAAATGGCCTTAAATCACGCCCAAAATGCACACAACACACAAATACATAGTGAACTGACGGTATTGTAGATAAACTTTAATTCCACAATAAGAGCAGTATTCTAGGATTTTTAGGAAATTGGTAAATCTTAGCTCTGATGACCTCAAGTTTGCAGGCTTTCGCACTATAAGCTTGGGCTGCCTGTGGAGTGAAAGAGGACATTAAAAGCACACAGTCACCAAGACTGAAAAACGTATTGATCTTTCCGAATGGACTTGGTTCTTTTTTATCCTTCCACTAATCATCTTAGGGTGGTTTCTTAGCAAATGCTGGAACTACCAACTTGATAGAATATTCCTTAGTTTCTACTTAGTTATTTCTCCACCAGTCAATGTCACATAGTGTTACATACATCTCATTAGACAAAGTGATATTAAGTGTTCTTGAAATACTTGAAAGCAATAATATATTAACAAATCAAATTTTGAAATATGTTGCAGGTACTTGCCTTTGTCACCAAAATATAACCGGAAAGAGATGTTCAGAAGTTGAACCAGGGTACTTTGTTGGACTTTTTACACTGCTAAAGTTTGAGGCAGAGTATGCAGAGGGAAATGGAATTCAGACATCCTACCTTGAAGGTTTTGGGAGCATCTTCACAGGGAGAGGCTACAGCAAACTCAGTCATCATCAGTGGGTTGCTTTTACAGTGAAGTTAACAGTCACCTTTCCGTTCCATGCGGTGCTACGCTACACTAGCTCACAGTCAAGCAATGCTTCTATACAGCTTCACATAACTGCATCCAGGACATCAAACTGCATGGCTTTCAACACAACACACTTATTTAATCCACTGGCTAAAGGTAGTGGTCTGGCGTGGAAGATTCAGTCTCCCATTGGAATCTGCAAAGATCAGGAATTCATTTTCAATGTGACATTCATCGGTCAAGGTCACAACTCATCCGTGGAAGTGGACTCATTACTCTTGATTCCAGACATCACACGTGTGAGGACGTACCAAATAGCTCAACAGTCACCCAATACTCTTGGATACTCCCTTAGCACTATGGAAGAGTGTGCTGCTAGCTCGAGCACATTAACAGGATCTCTGAGCAGCCTCGAGATATGCAAAAACGTTTCCTTTTCTGTAATGGCTGAAGCATTCACTGGTGCCCTTGGTAAGTACAGCCCACGAGTCTGGAGTGTAACCTAATATATGTTATGTTCCAATTAACTGAGGATTATTTGAGAACCCATTTTATTAACTACAGTAACTAGCCAGTGATAAATAATGAAAGGAGTGGGTATAGGTTTGCATAATCAATCAAATTAAGTATTGCTTGCCATCATACAAAGAAAGAAAACAACACAATTTGAGTGTACATGTACCACGTTCGGTACCCTAAAAACATCACGTGTCCCAAATCATTAATAACGCACTATTGAAATTATAGTTATGACAACTAATTAAAACATTTTCCCCTCCTCAAGTTATTTTGCCATTGCTAACTGAGCTGTATTGTTATCAACAACTAAGTTTACCCGTCTGAGAACCATTGACAACTAAACTAATTTTCAATGTCTTGGGAATGAAACTGACTTCTGCTGTTGTACTAGTTACCATACTAATAACTATACATCTAATCTCCAATGTTTCGAGAATCTGTATTGAGCACTATAAGTAATCTTTTCTCAAAGCTATTAATATAAACTAGCAACCAGACGTTTCAGCGTAGTCCTTCTAAGTAATTAAAGACTAAATCTTAGGTTATTCTCCGACACACACATCCAAAATAACCAATTTTAAGTCCATTTCATGAACGTCTCGCAATATTAAAATTTCTTTGCAGCTTGCAAGTGTGACAGTACTGGTACAGTGAGTGGCACAACATGCAATCCATATGGGGGCCAGTGCCGGTGCAAACCTGGTGTGACAGGACATTCTTGCAATCAGTGTAAACCAGGTTACTTCGGGTTCTCACAGGAAGGATGCAAAAGTGAGTTGTGGTTAAGTGGTTTTATATTTTGTTTTTCAAACTCTGAAAACTTCCCTCCCTAAAATGAAACATCTTTCGTCTGGAATGGTGCGTTTTGATTACCAAGATAAAAAAAAAAAGATTTCTCAAAAAGATCTATGTACCTTCTTCTATATTGTTAAAAAAGTGCGGAAATAAGTTTTATGTAGAGTTAATGAAACAATATACATTCAGGCTGCATTTGATTTGACGGTATTTTGGGATTGGAATAGGAAGAGTATATACTTCTTTCGAAATTTGTCAAATACTTTGAAATTATAACTAATATATAATAAAACTTCAAAATAATCTAGTTTTCAGGAGTTCAGGTTAGAAGAAGTAAGAAGTGCGAAAGTGACTCGAAGGGATAATATTCAGTGGAAGGTTCAAATAGTTATGATTCAACAGTGTTCTGGTTCTAATTATTAAAAGATGACTTTTTCTATTAAAGTAGTACGTAGAAGATACAATTTTTTTAAAAATAAAACAAATATATTTTTGTTATTCAGGCTGCAACTGTAGCGACTTGGGCTCTGACCACCTTGTCTGTGACGTGAATACTGGCCAGTGTCCATGCAAAGCAAATGTGATAACGCGGACATGTAATCGATGTAACGATACCTTTTATGGGTTTGAAACCGGCAAAGGCTGTGTAGGTTGCAACTGTAATGCCAGTGGTTCAGCAAACATGCAGTGTGATGGTCACAGTGGAAAATGCCCATGCAAGAGCAGCACAACTGGAGACAAATGTGATCGCTGCAAACAGAACTTCTTCAACTTTACTTCCGAAGGATGCCAGTAAGTAATTAACAGTTGTTAGTGTGTTTGGGTTCTGTTCATGAACTTCTGCAGCATGAGGTGCAGCTTTTGAATAATTATTTTACTGGACGCCAGACAACGGTGCAGCTACACCATGCTGGTTTTGACTGCGAACAAAGTTTTCCAAGTGATTTGGTTGCAAAAAGTCTTTAACCCTACCTTACACGGGCTTTTTCAGAATTATTCTACACAGGTGTGGGCAAGAAATGCCCGCAGCTTTTTTCTCTGAAACGGTATGAGCTACTGCAATCAAAGTTGGAATACTAACTAATTAGGCCAGTACCAATTAATTAATTGATAAATTAGCACCGTATGACACAATGAACACCATTATTTTATTGAAAATTCAAAAATTGCTCAAAGTCAACAGAAAATTGATCAAAAACACTGAAAATGTATCAGATCTGTAAAAATTAAGTATATGAAAAGAAACACTTGAAATAAAATGTGTTTTAAGCAAATCTATGCAAAAATATACAGGTACATATGTAGAAATGGCTTAATCGGTTAGGGTTTAATCAACACATCACTGTCTTTCTCGATGAATTTTATGAAAAGCCAAAAAACAAAAAACTGTGGACATTTTCAGTTTATTTTTCCTTACCAGTTGCTTCATTCTATCGTATTGCCCACATCTCCCTGTTTGAATGTACGGGCTATACAATATTCCAATAGCCAATAACATTGATCTGTTTCATGTACTAGTCTTTATCAGAGCAAGTTAAGCGTCCCTGCAAAAGCTATATTTAAATGCATGGGACAGAACCCTCCTGCATTTCACTACAGTTTTTGCTTGGCAAACGAATGTTGAGCGTTGTACCAGGATAACTACCTTCGGTATAACGATGATGGAAATGTCCGAGCACAAAATATTTTTGGTTATAACGATAAAATTAATATCACACACCACATGAATTCTAAAATAGTATAACATAGCAAACTTTTATTTAATACATTTAACAATGATTTCAAACTGTTTTTGACATGTTAAAGGACATTGAAGAATACTCTAGATGTTGTACTTGTAATTAATTTGATGATCAGTTACAAGTTTTTTGATAACGTGCAGTAAAAAGGCCACTATCAGCATTATCCCGGTATATAGACATTCTTAAGAATTTCCCACAGTATCTTTATATCAAGAATTCGGCTATAATAATATCCCAGTTTAACGCTATAATTTTAACGCACCACTGGTATATCGTTAAACCGGAGTTCCACTGTAGATGATAATGTCCTCATGTCAGGTTCTCGTTCTCAGCAGCCTCGTGTTTTTGGTTATCCTCCTCTCGTTCTTCTATAAACCATGTTATTTATTAGTTTTGTCGTTCGGAAGCTTCATGATAAATTCGTAGTGAAATCCAAAACTAGAAGTCATGCGCCAGCCATTCCGAGCACTCATATTCAATAAGAGCACCCTTGTTCCATGGCTTGTGAAACACTGAATATAGATCTCAGAGTGCGGATTTTTATCCTTTTCACAGAGCATGTCACTGTCACGAAGGAGGTTCGAGGTCATTACAGTGTGACTTGCAGAGCGGTATCTGTAGCTGTAAAAACAACACGGTTGGAATGAAGTGCAGTTCTTGTGTCAGTGGAACGTTCAATGTTGATGTAAACAATCCTGATGGGTGTGCTCCTTGTTACTGCTACGGACGGTCAAATGTCTGTTCCTCAGCAAGATTCTTCACCAGGTCTAATATCAGCTCCATCGTTCATTTAAACGGCAATGGTAAATGGAAACTGAATCCAAGCACTACTAATAGCAGCATCATTGGCTTCAAGGACCAAAACGGTCTGCAAGTCATGTATAACTCCGGAAACAGTAGAGTTTCGATTGTTTTTGCATCACCTGATATTTTCTCCAAGGACCTGCTAGACTCTTATGGTCAACAACTTGTTCTTGAAATTAAGTACACAGCGAACCTCAACGTAAATTGGACGGTTGAAGTTGAACCTGCAGTTGGATCAAAAAAAGTGTATTTTCCAGTTGCTCCCAAGCCCTCACAGGCTGTAACAGCTTACAATGTTCGTCTTCATGAGGACTTTGCGACCGAGCCGTTATCTGCATACCAGCTGCAATCTATGCTGGCAAATGTTAGGAAAGTGAGGATCATAATGGAAGCAGGTGGCACAGGTGAATTTTGGTTTAAGAGCATGTCCATAGAGACAGCCCAGAAAAGCATTGGTGCGCTGGAAACAGTTGGTCATATTGAGAATTGCTCCTGTCCAGTTAACTACACGGGCCTATCTTGTGAGCTGTGTCATTCAGGTATGTAGCACTGAAACCTCTTTTTCGACCCTTGCACTGTTTTAACACAGATTATTTTTATAAGCTGGTCATAATGACATTGGTCGGCCTTTCAATAATCCCACAGTTCAGTTGTTGTTCACCCTCCCCTCGCCTTCTTTTTTGTCCAAAGAGCTGTTTCTCCGTTCAAAACTACCGGTAAGTCCAAAAGTTTCAGACATTAAAATCTTGCTAAGTGCAAGCCTATGGCTTTACGTTGTTTTTGAATGTTCTAACAACTATAGGGTACAGACGGGAACATCCAAATCGACCAGAACCTTCAAACAAGTTTGTAGAGTGTACCTTGTGTTCGTGTACAAGCCGGTCAAGCGAGTGTGATCCAGAGAGTGGCATATGTAGGAATTGCCGGCTGGGCTCTGAAGGAAACCACTGTGAACGGTGCCAGCCCAATGTTAATAACAGAACCGACTGCACTGAATGTTACCCTGGTTACTACGGACTTGGAATGCCGAACTTCAATGGGTGTGAAGGTGAGACTACAACAGAAATATCTGTACTAAGAAGCTAGTGTTGTTCAAGATTTTCAAAGTTGATGGCAAACTGCTTTATATTTAGTAGCTACAATGGAAGACAAACCCTCTTAGGACTTTATAAGTAATTGAGCATAATTAACCTTAAAAGCGCACAAAATCACTTGCTGGAGCAAAACAAATGCTCTCCGTTCCCCCCTCCCTCCCTATTCAGTGTTGGTCAATGGGAATGACGATGTACGGGGATCAAAACAACATTGTATTGGGGGAAAGGGGGGGGGGGGGGAGGGAACCGTATGAATGGAAAAAAATTATAAGAAAAACAGCTTAGCTTTTTTATTTTGTCCCAAGGGTTTTGACTTCCATTGTAGTAGGTGTCATTTCTGAGAGCGTCAACTGAGCTGCCAGATGTAAAATAGTCGGCAGTAAAAACAACTCGGGTAGTTCGTTATTTTTGCCAGCTGTTAGGGCCAAATCAGTTTGCAGTTCGTAAAACCTTTTCCTTCTTTTGAACAGTACTGTAGAAATCTGAGAAGCTTTTGAAAATATTGTCGAAACACGTCTTAACCGGGTCCTGGAAACTACTCGGGAACTTCTGTATTTACCAATTAACAGCGTAAGTTTCACATCAAGTGTACAAATGCTAATTAATCATTATACATTGACACTGTATAAATCTCATATTCTACAAAAACGTTAGGTCTGTGTTTGCGAACTGATTTCATACCTTTTGCTCTCAACATATAAGGTGTGTAAATGTCAAAGAAAGGTTTTAAAGGGACTCATTGGAGCTTCGTTTCCTAGAAATTTGCAGGGAAACAATAGAAAATATTTTAAATCAACGGAAAAACCTTTTATCGGTTATTTTTTTACAGAATATCTATGTCTTTAAACCGAATGCAGTTTCTCTCTTTGTGTTCTGGCCCGGAACAAAAAACAATATGACAAATGACTACAGTGCAGATTTGTAGATAATTTCGCTTGTAACTGGTGGATTAACAAACGTCTTCAGCTTGTGCAAAGCCGTGAATGAACTCTTTTCTGAATTTCCATCCTTTATCATAAACTGAAAGCTTGCGGGTTTTTTCAGAATGTGATTGTGTCTTGGGAAATACACCATATGGCAATGGCTCCGTCTGTAACATGACCAATGGACAGTGTGAGTGCAAGCCTAAGATCGCTGGTAGGCGTTGTGACCGCTGCCACGAAAACGCCGTAAATACATCGACTGGCTGCGTAGGTAAGTGCCAAATTTCGTCTGTTGCAGAAAACTTAAAGGTCCCGAATTGTATGTACAATACTTTAGGCAGGAAGCTGCCCATAATATGCAAGCCAGTCTACACTACTGTTTGAACGTTTTTAAGCTTGCATGTTTCTTGTCCCTTCCAAAGAACGCATTTGTTGATCTTTTCAGATTGCCCGGAGTGTTATCGCCTGCTGCAAAGCGAGGTTGTTATACTGAGGAGTGAAATTTCGGCCTTTAAAGTTACTATTGATCGCCTCAAGAACGGTAACATTGGTGACTTGCCTTTCGCCCTACAACTAAACAACTCAATTGAAAAAATACGGTTGTTAACACGGAAGGCCGACAACTCTTCTGGAATTGAGAGTGGTCTTTACGAGGAACTAATGAAGATGAATCAAACTTTGAATGACCTGGAAAAAGCATTGCAAGATACCATGGAGAATGGTGTTCAGACTTTGGAGAGTGATACCGAAATGGTGCATACAACTACAAACAGCACTAAAGATGTGATAGCTTTGGTCAACCGCTTAATAACACAGAGTTACTACATACTTAATGGTTCTATAAAAGCTGGACTCAGTGAAGCTGAAGGATTTGCAAATTTTCTCTCAGGAAAGGTGTCATTTATCGGAACCATGGCAAATCAGTCAACTTTTCATGCACAAGAGCAAAACAGAAGTGGCGAAGTAATCGTATCTAGAATAGATACCGCTGGTAAACTTGTCGAGGAAGCTGTGGAATTGTCTGCCAATGCTATTGTAGGTCACAATCGTACTATTGTTATGATCGAAGAGCTACGAGCTAACGCAAGCATCGTTAACAGCTTCGGACAGCAGCTACGCAGCTTTGCTGATCAGCTGTACAATAATGCGACAGTGATTCTCAACCGTACTTCTGAAGTTCTTGATGAGTTACGAGGACTTAAACCTGATAACAGTAATGCTGTGAAGCAGCTCTTATCAGCTGCGACGACTGCTTCAAATAATGCAACTGTACTGATCACGAGGGCACAGACTCTCTCAGAACACTACGCAAACCTTACTGCTGAAGTCAGCAAGTGTAGAGCAATAGTTGAAGAGGTGATGGTAAGGGTTAACACAACAGACCGTGAAGCTGGGGAGACCCTTCGTAAAGCCACAAGTGCTCAAGACCAGGCCACAGCGGCGATCGCATTAGCTGACAAAACACATAGCGAGTCCAAGGAGATGCTGAAGATCTTAAGAGAGTTCGTGAACCAGTCACGACAGGCGCAGCAGTTAGCTCAGCAGGCGCTGACTAGGGTTAGTGAGGCAAACAAGACCAGCATAGATGCCATCGCCCTCGCTCAGCAAGTTCACTCCACCATTCAGAGTGCAGTGCAGTACGCTTCGCAGTCCCTATCCCTGGCCACTGTAGCAAGGGATCTATCCAGGAGTGAAAATCAGGTTCGTTATCAAACTCCACAATACTTCTATGAAAACCTCTCTTTAAAGCTTCCTTTTCACGGATTTTGCAATGGGTGCTAAAAATAAATTGGATCTTAACAGAGGCAACAGGCTTAACGGAGGCTAGGAGCTAGGCAAATCAGAAGAGGGCGTAACATGGGCAGACTCAACATATTGGGGCTTAATAAAATACAGGGGCTTAGATTTAGAAGAGGCTTAGAAAGCTAATGGTTATTTTAGGAGGGCTTATACCGCGTTCATACCAGACACTAAACATGATTATATTAAACAGGTTCGACTTTAAAATGTTGCTACTATATTGTGTTCATAGGCTTTTACTAGTTCTGAATTGTGCATTTCAATGCCTTAACAATGAATTAACAGATTTATGCAGTTTTTAAGGCAGTTTGAGTATTGCAACTGTCAAATAAACTTTCAAACATGATTAACTGAAACCTGTTTAATGAGTGGTGAGAACGTGGCTTTAGTAGAGGTTAGGGGTTTATTAGGAGGCTTAACAGAGGTTAGGGGCTTAAGAAGCTAGGGCTTATTAGATGGTTTCACAGAGCTAGGGGCTTTTTTAAATAGGGATAAACTGAGACTATGACATTTCTGTTGGGCATTTATTATAATGGACACGGTGAAGTGTTGACAAATTGTAACGTAACCAGTTCTTTTCAACCCCACGGAACATGTTTTTAAACCAGCAGTATATGTGCTAGGTGATGCTCTACCTTTGTTAGTCTTGCGAAATATTTGACCGGTTGCGGATGTGAAAATCAACACGTGAATGATTTTACAACTGACCAACACGATAGCTTAGGTAGCCAGTAAGTAGGTCGAGGAGCAAGGCGCAGAACAAAAAATATAGGAAAGTAAAGCACCACGCCTGAGCAAACATCAATTTCGAGTTCAAAGTTACAAAGCCCGGATTTAAGTTTCTTTTTTCTAGAGAGCACGAGTGTTGCAATACAAATTGTCCGGTTATTAGTACGGCCCCATAAATACGGTCTACGCTACAGTACATTCACTTCACGCTCCCTTATAAGCAAGAAATAAAAAAAAAAAGAACGAATGAAAGGTAAACAAACAAAACCAGAAAAAGATATTAAAGGTGTTTCCCAGTCTCTCTCTGCCCCCCC
>JAOBRG010388224.1:0-25137 GCA_027574985.1 Umimayanthus nakama | reverse complement strand
CTTTGTTCTCGCTTCCTGTAAATCATTGTGTAACTGACTTCAAATGCATTTTGTGATGCACGATCGACTCATGCACTCATTAATAGTAAATATTCCGAACAACAGAATTTGAGTTAAGAAGTCCTTTAATAATAAAATTTAGCTTTAAAGTGTGTAAGCGCCAAAACTATCTCTTAAACTGAAAGCGACAATTCAGTTTTGTGGTAACCACTGAAGCGTTACACTTGTCAACAGAGTCATAGCTGAGCTGAAAACGCTGAGCTCTAAAATACATCTAATGGAAACAAAAGAATTACAGCCATAGATTACAGATTTAACAAAGATAATACCCATTGTTTTAATTGGTTTAATCAAAATATCCCCGCAGTAACCAAAGAACAAAAGTGCAATGAACATGTGCAATTTTCTATTCCGTTACAAGGTCTACACGTACGGCTTTTACCCGGGTAATAGAGAAAAGGGCTTCCTCCCTCTTCGCTTGCTTTCTTCACTCGGGCAGTATCGTCTTCTTTGTTTTCTGATGATTAGTTTCCGGCCATCTCTCCTCCGCATGGGTTCCCTGGGGTTTTTCAAGGAGGGTTTGGAGGGCTGGGGAAGAAAATGGTGGGCGCGCGGGGATCTCTGGGAAGGTGAAAAAAAGCGCTTTCTTCTCCCCACAAACCCCCGTGCGTCCTCTTTCTCTCTCTCTTCCTTCCTCTCTCTCGAGGCCTCTGCGGAGGGGTGAGCTTCCGGCCAATTTGTGCTCAGCCCCACCTTTTCAAAAACTGAGGAAGCGGATTTTGTTTTTAGTTCAGTTTTAATATAGTTTGCGTCGACAAACACCAGTAACTGAGCCAGAAAATTCGTTTCGTCATTATAAGGATAGCTTTATTGGGCCAACCATCTGACAATGCCAAAATACATCCTATTAAAAAGAAAATAAGTTATTAGCTTCAGCGATGCTGATGTGCAGGTTGAAACTGTACAGACTCCTATACTGTTTCTGAAGTAAAAAGCAAATCAGTAACTGTTCATCAGTAGGATAGCTAAAACGTGTCCAATTCTTCAATTGGTATTGCTGCAGAAGGGAAGAAACTCTCTTGCCAAGAGATAATATAACGTATTGTAGAAGCTGTCCTTATATCAATAGACGCCGGCCGGGGTTGTACGTGGAGCCAGTTGGCCGAGTTCAGTTTCGACAACCTGTGTGGCATTCTTGAATTTAGTTGCCCCCAAATTAAACAGCGTGTGGCTATATTGCTGTTTTAACAGGCTTCTGCACATGCTTTAAAATTGGTTTGTCTAGTTTGTTTCTGCTCAGGCAGAAGGTCTTGCCCATCACATAGCTGGAGTCGCTGGAGTGCCTGGGTAAACACTTGTGAGCCAGCTGTGACTCTAACGCTATGTCAGTAGAGCTCACTCACTGATTCTGATGTGTCCGATATTGGCAAAGGATTTTCACTGTATAAATATACAATAAAATTTTTTTCAACTGTAATAGTTGCACTCGATCTGATGCGTTGCCATGGAAACGGTTTGAACCACAATGACAACCGCACTTGTTAATTCTACTGGCCCGTGATGCGTTTCAATTGTGCCAAATTTGGGCTCATCAGCTGTATTAGCACAGAAACGTAATATCATGTTAAAGAATAGGTTCTCAAATATTCTTTAACTGTGTTCATTCGTGAGGAAGAAAGCAAAAAAATCAACGCAAAGAAACAAACACAGCGAAACATAGCAGTTATGTACAAACCAGTCTGTAACTGACGTCAATTTGTTCCATGTATTTATCAGAATCACATTGTCCCTCCACTTTGGACATAAAACATAACTAACTGTTGACTTGATGTCTATTTTAGAATTAATGGATTTAACAAAATTCCGAGGGCTGTCAAAATTGGGCGCCGGAGCTAGTTGGCAAGCGAGGCATATTTCTAAATTTGACAGCGTGGGGCCATATTTCTTTGCTTCTAAAAATATATTATTCAAAATGTATAGTTAGTTTGTCTCACCGGCTGCTCGGATAAGTTACCATCAAAAGGCGTAATTTGATGGTAAATTCTATTCGAAAGTTCTAAATCCGAATACAATAGTGTTCAGCTTCTAACAACGGATTTGCGCTGTCTCTAGCTGAAATCATCAGCAAGGTTCTTCGTATTTCTTCTATTTGATGAGCCGGAGTGACAAGCTGGAAAAACAGTAAGGTCTCTTTCCTGTTATTGCTTGATTCTTCTCGAACATTTTTTATGCACTTTTCAAAGTTTAACAGAGAAGGGTTTGCATGACGGGGAAGGGGGGGGAGGGGAGCAAGATGGTGTAGGCTATTTGACGGTATGGTGATTGGCTGCCCATCGTGAGATATTTAAACATTTTAATAAGTTTTCTGGCAATTTTTTGCAGCGGCTGATCAATAAATCACTCATTTGAGGGTTAGCGTTTGCCCTAAATTATGGATCTTATCTGAGTTCAAAAACCCGGCAGCCATTCCCATTTTATCTCAGGGAAAGACTCTAGATTAGTAACCCTAAAAACAGTTAAGTTTTGTCTTTGATTTTTAGTTATTACTGAACTTAGAATTCTGAATGGAAACTTAACTTAGTTTTTCGCAACACCAAAAAAGACGGGCTCGCGGACCACACTGGAAGTGGATAGGCTTTTTAAAAAAAGTGGTCAAATCAGGACTCCAACCGTCTAGCAAGCTTAAGGGCATAACATTATTCTCTCAATTTTCCTCAAAACTCATACCTAAGTCAGGGAGGGAGAGAAACATATAAAGGGGCAAGATCTGGGAGTTTTAGTTCATCGATAGCTGCAAAACTAGTTATGCGGGTTTTGCGATTCGGTCGATTAGTTCTAAAAATGTAGTAGAAGTCTTGTATTGGAGTTTTCTTTAAAATTGAAGTATGGTTTTTGGTTGGGCATTTAAACATTTTATTCATCTCTTTTATTTTACGTATTATCTACTTTTTAAAACGGTTTAAAACTTTAATTATTGATTGATTACATTTTCAACCTCGGGTATTGTGTTTCTGGCGTCTTAGCCTCCATTATCAGCTCATATACCGTGTTACCGTTGCGGCGCCAAGTGTTGCTGAAAAATATGAGCGGGAAGTTAAATTCCCCGTAAATAAAAAGGCGGAAAATTTTGTTGGATATGCGGCTAATTTACAGTCAGTTTGGCGTTGCGTACTTCGCTGGTTATTTACGATCTGATATCCAACGCGCGCGCTCATAGAATATCTGTTATTTGTCGTCTCCGAAGTGGAGGTGAGTAGTGTGACATTATTGCCTGAAGTTTAGGTGAATATACTGGGCCTTTCGCCGACACTGAAGGAAAAAGTAACCAAACCAGTGAATCAGTGAAGTAAAAAAACACAATTTTAAGATTTTATCGCCACTTGAGCAAACAATTGTAAAGAAGCTGCACGTAATACCGTTCGGTTGTAAGAAATTTTATACTTAATTTGTAGCAAGAACTAAAGAACCAAGAAGTAGAAACTCACCTCTAAAAACACCTAATCAAATCTTTGTTGACTTGTTTTGTTTAGAAGAGCTGCTTTTTCATTCATTTTAGCTATTTTTGAAACCGGGACGCCATCTTGAATTGGGAACGAGGTTGGAGCTCGACTACGTAGGCTAGGTATTCACTGTTTATTGACCAATCATAGCGTGCAAAAAACAATGTTTTCTGATGGTTAGCTATTTACAAGGAGACGATATGGGTAGTCAGCCTAACGCGAAAACGTTCCATAAAATTACAAAAGTTATAGTTCACCTATCGTTCTTTGATTCTTATGTGTAGTGCAACTACAAAAAGCATTTATTTCTTTTTTATGCGAGAAGCGCTTAACACTAACAATAAACAAACTTTCACCATCTGCGCAATACACAATTCGCTTGGTTACAGGGCGATTTATGGTTTCCCTGAAAAACATTTGTTTTGCGGCGTGTCATGTAATCATTCCGTAAAGGCAAAAGAATGCTTGACTCGGTACGACTACAATCTGTCTTTTCATTTGTACAAGTTAGCATAGTGGCATCGCTTAGATCTTCAGCACCATATTTGAAAGCCCACAGGCTATGGGTACAAACCCTGACATGCAAATATGAAGCTAGTGTTTTAGTTTAGAAAGGCTGCTGATAGACTATTCATTGTTATAGTCATGTAAACATAAAAAGATTACTAAATTGAGCGTTTTAAAAAAAATTAACAAGTGAATGAAAGGAAAATCAGTCGCTTCGATGGAAAAGATACAAGTCTAAATAAATATGTCGCGTAGAAGTTCCACTTTCTGAATAACAGTAAGGTAAAAAACGGCCGTTATTTATGGATTTTCTGTAGCTACAATGTATAGCGAATCCGGTCGATTTTTCTCGGTTTTCCGCTTTTCAACGAGATCACCAGCTATTAGGTTGGTTTCCAATGAGCTACGAACGCGTTTGCGTCAACAGACTACAGCTACAGACAAAACAAATTGTACGTGTAAATGAACATAGAAATCTATTTATATGCGCTTTTTTATAAGAACGACTAACTTTCGGTTCAGCCTGGGAAGTTCTTAAATTTTTGGCGATTTCAGCCTCGAATTGTTCATAAATTGTTCTTTTTTTCTGGTAATTCTACTCGGAACAATAAAATGACGCTAAGAAATACGCATGTGTTTGTTTTTATTTCATCACGCTGTACTGATGCGAAAAAGTTTGAAACAGTCTGTACAGTGTCCGCTAACGTCACCAGCTTCCTAATCGCTCCTCCAACGCTCGATGACCCAGCTAATTCTAACAGGTCTTATAATACATGTACATCTCTTTCTATGTGCAAGGATTAAATAAACTTTCTTAAATTTTTCGGATCAAAATTTCAGACTAGTGATTGTTCTTAGTTTGTTTTTAATAGTTGGGCAAATCTCAGCTTGGGTGTTCTTATAAAGTTTGTTCTTCTGTAAAATGTGTGTATGAAACAACACATGAGTGGATGGTAGCTGAAAATTTTAATAGAGCTTGAATCTATTAAAGTACAGTTGAGCCACCATTTCTCTTTAAATGTCAATATTATTTTATTAGTATAATTTAGTTGATCACTTACTTTTTTTTCTTTAGTTTTAGAAAGGTAATACCATGTATACTTACGGTCATACTTAATAAAGGTTGTTATTGTTGTTGTTGAATCTCAGAGTTTTCCAGTTGCTATCACAAAGTTATTTTGAAGGTTTGTTTTCGAAGAACTATGTTTGTTTAAAAGATCTTCTGTCAATACATTTTGCTTTACAATCATGACTGTGTGCTCAGACCTGTCATGACACTTAACCAGTCGTTCAAAATCTAATTAACCTCCGGTCTTATTTCTATTCAGGATCATTCAGGGTTAATTGATGGGCCCGCCCGCCAAGTGTGAATAGTGACACAGTTACCCACTCAACTTCATACATCATACATGTCAAACGAAGAGTGGATCGCTTCCTATCATTGCTCAAAGAGAGATATGATGTCAGTTGTAAGCTGAGGCCAAGGCTGCGAAGAGCTACTTAACTACAAAGTGAACCGGGGAACAGAAGGAGGTTTTCTGACACTCGCAGCATCTCGAAATTGTAAGTGAAAAGTTGTATTCTTTTAAATATTTTTCTATTATCTTTGTATGTCGTTACATCAGCAAATCGGTTTTCGTATTTAACTGACTCGGTTTGAAAATCTATTCACATGTATACATCTGAATGTTTCACAACTTAAACCAGAAACCAAAAGATATCTTGTCATGATCGAAGACCTTGCGGCTACCAAAACCAATCTCTCCTGCTCAGGTCTTTCAGACTGGCTATCGAGGATGTACAAAAACAAATAACAATACAGATTATGCTCTGATATTTGTTTGCCCAGGGATTTTATCATCTTAATTTTATAAATTTGCTTTATATTTGTTGTAAGCTATGTTTGAAGTTACATTCCCATTATACCGTGTTATTCTATGTTTTCGATCTGAGAAAATAATGCAAAACGTGCGTAGTACTTGGTCGTGAAACTCAAGTATAATCACATACACCGGCCCAACTCTATCTCATATCTGGCCGTCAGCTGCACTTGGTAGACTTAATCTCAAAGCTGCCCTTTTGAGAATGAAAGGTTGGATGATGTCTTTGTCTTCAATTTGTTTTGAAGTTGTTTTAAGCTTACTTTTGATTCGGCTACCAGGAGGAATGATTGGAGTACTGCTCTGACATGCTACTCGAGCACCGAGTTTTATGTGCAGTGCAGCACCACAGACTGCCACGCGCATGTGGGTTTGTTAATATGAATAAGAGTAAGATACAACACTGCTCTAGCTCTTCGATACTTGGCTTGGCACTTCAATTTTGTAATCTGTGTTAGAATCAAAGAATATTTAAAAACATTTTAGTTAGCCTTGTACTATTAACATATCACTTTGCCCTTCCTACCCACCGATACTAAGTGCTGAATGCTGAAAATCTGTGTATATCCACTAAAACCATGTGTATTTATTGTGTAATAACCCATTTTTTTCCAAACTGCGATGGGTTCTTGTTTATTTGCTATCTAATAATAGCAACTAGTTGTTTTTTCCAAATCTAAACTTGTAGGTTCTTATAGTACCAGATTCTTATAGGAGTCTTAATTGTGTTAAATTATTTTCTGTAACTCATGTTAAACGGGTTCCCAAAATCTCGGATTACTGATAGAAGGAAAATTCTCGCCTTTGTTCATTGACAGCTGTTCGATAAGGCCAATAAAACCTTTCCTGTGTTCATTCTAAGAGGTGTAGAAAGTTCGTTATCATAACCAACACTTAGTGTTTTTATCATTATTGCAACATGAAAAGGATAATTGATATGTATCAATTTTATATTGTAAAAAATATGATGTAAGCTTGTCACAGACGCCGGACATAGTGCGAAGGTTGTTGAATGTTAATTGTAATTCTGGCTCAGAAACGTTTCATGCTGTTTGTGGTGACCACAGCAAAACTGCCAAATACCTGTGAGATCATTCACTCATTTGAAAACTATCTCGACGCTTGTATCTCAGATGTGATCGGTAGATAACAGACTAGAGGTAGATGAGAGATAAGTTGAATCGTGTATTGTTTTGGGGGGAGAGGGGGGATGGATTATCACGGACATTTAAAACAAGGGTTCTCATTTGAAAACAAGCAAGAAAAAAGGTGTTTTTTTATACACTTGGATATGTGCTTTAAAAACGGTAAAAATCTAGTTCTCTCTGCTTAATCTTGAGATCAAAACCAGTTAAAGAACCACGCCTACTGCACCAACAACTAGAGGTAGAAAGAACGAAAGTTTTATTATTCAAAAGAATGTTGTATGCAAAGAAACACGCAGAGAAGTTCATAAATAAGCAACTGTTTGCGGCTCAAATTGTTTTGTTCTGCCTATTTGTTGTTTCGACAAACCAGTGTTAATCTTTTCAAGCTTTTCAGCCTCTTTGAGTTTGAAAACTATTTCGTGTAGCGTGCCCTACATTGCATCTGGTCGGAGATTGATATCAGCATCCAGTTTTAAAGTCTGATACATGTATACAGATTTTTTAAAAAATCTTAGAGCAAGGTGTGCTCTATCACTACGTTGAAAGATTCACCTTCCATTTTTGCATTTTTAAAAAAATAGGACTAATAGAAACAATAACTGCATGTATCGCCATGCACGTAGAATCAAATGGTTGCAGTAGATGCGAAATAATTTTATGGATACTAGTATGAAATTAACCTTAGTATGAATGTTTTAGAAACTGCACGCGCGATAAGGTTTTAAAATACCTGGATCATATGAAACTCGCACTCTCGTTTGACCACTAAATATTATTACTGATGCACACTCATCGACTCTCGAACCCTCTTATCAACTTTCGGAATATGTTCAAATTTCCATGAGAGTTGACTAGTTTCACAAGTTTGTTTTATAACGACTCTTGCCAACTCTCACTGATTTCCATCCATGTTTGACCGCGCGCATGAGAGCTGAACAAAATTCTTATCCAAATCTGGTCACGGCTCATTTTGACCGTGACCAGATTAACAACCCAACAGGCCCCCGCTGCTGTTCTCACGGTTGTCAAAGCCGCATGCACAGAGCGCTTAGCGGTGGGGAGTCACTGATAACCTCTTACCCGCCACCCAGGTGTAAAGTGACCTGATGGATATTGCACAGGCCGGGCACAGACCAAAATCTAGAGCTAGCCGCAGACATGACGAAGTTTACTTTTCTATTAAAAGGCTTTAAAAGGTCGTTCTCGATTTGTCTTTCTCACGACTTACAAGACAGAACTCTTGTTACCTGGACCGGGGAAATACAGGTTTCCGAATGTCTATTATTTGAAAGTGGGTATCGCTTTCTATTCGCAACTAAAAAACTCAGTCGTCAGAGTCCTTTGCGGCAACCTCTAGTAACCACGTGGTTATTAAAGTGCTGCCGATGCCTCTCGTGGTGCGTGGTGCAGTAATGGACGTTCGAAAAAGCGTTCGCGCTGAACCATATCCCGGGAAACGGTTACTAAATTATATTTACTCTATCAGTTTACTTTCTGTTTCTTTGTCACGCGAAAAGGAATGAGCAAAAGAGAATGAACGGAAATGTGTTTAGTATTTTTGGACTAGAACTTTACAGTTTATCGGTTTTTGGCATTGCGAGAAAGATTGGTTTTTTTGATGGCTTGTGAAAGGGCAGACGTCTCACATCGGTTCGGCTGAGCTTTAAATTGAAATCCGTTATAATTATAACTATTGCTGCCGAGCGAAACGAAGGAAGCGAGTCTAATTGAGTCCTCAGTTCAGCATTTCTACGTAACCGAGCGGCGATCTTTAGGATTTTTCTGAATAGAATTCCCGGAATCACTGGGATCTGGGTAAGAACTCTTTTCCCACTCAGACCCTATAGTAATACTATCTAATCTATTGGCGGCTGAGGACGATGTCGAGCTGTTAGCATCAGAAGCCAGATCGGTCTTGTTGTCATTTAAATTGAGCTAGTTATTTCTCATTCATATGGACTTATCGCGCGTATATTCCTGAATCGAATTCTTAGAATGAGCCAAACTGCAGTTTGTTAGTGGTTTAAATATTGAATAAGTTGAAGTGCGGAGAGAGAAAGTGGGCCCACACGCAGAAAGAAAAAAAATCTCTGACTCCGGTGCGAATCGAACTCACGACCTCCAATTTGGAGGTTTACCATTGCTCTACCAAATGAGCTACAAGGCCAGATGGTAGATGGTCGTGGGAAATTAAGACTTTTTGTTCTGTGTGTCGATATCAGTCGGCATAAAAACTTTCCGGAAGGTAAGAAGCGTCCCAAGAAGAACCGTGTATGGTTATGAGTAATTAAGATGGGAAATTTTTGCCTCAGGCAGCAAAAGAGGTACGTATCTGTACTTTCAAATTAACTGGGAAGTTGAACAGCTATCATTCAAAAGTTGTAGAAAAGGAATCGGATTTGTCAGTAAAGCGTCAAACAACTAGCTCACGAACTTACAAAAAGCAAGAACTGAGTTTGCATAAACACAAAAATGCTTCTTATCTTGCCTTTCTTCATCAATAGTGTATTTTCTTGTTTGGAAAAAGTTACAAAGTGCTTAGTTTAGCTGTAAAACTGGAGTTTTGAGGCGCCATCTTGATTCGTTCGTCTCTTCCAACATTTTTATACGCATGCGCAGGTTTTGTTCTGACGTATCGTTGCATCGAGCGGGAACTCGAACGGCTTACCAGTCTATACGGTATCGGTAATTACCGTATATTGCAGAAATATGAAAAAGTTTGGCAATATCCCCGTTTCAGATGTTTTGGTGCTTTTTTCTGGACACGGGCAGTCTGCCCTCAACCTCGGTACTCTATTGAACACATTTGTATCCTGGCCGATTCTACCTTTATAAACCCAGCCAGCAAGCTAAGCAGTTTTTTAAAATGACTTATCAGTGACGTCAGCTTATAACTTAGAAGCGCCAGGGTTCTCCGCTTATTTAAATGTCGTATGAGGCATTTTTGATCTAGTTTTTTTGTCATACTGTGCAAACTTTGTGTGGCGCGACTGTGCATCTGAATGTCGATGGACGCACAGCCGTATCTTGTGTCTATTAAATCGCACGCTTGCGCTTAACCAATAAAAGTTCTATGCGCAGATGAACTGTGGTTTAGCTGCACGTCTATCAAAGTTTGTTATACACACAAGTCACCTGATAACGGCAACGGAGCTCTCTGATTGGCCCCTGCACAACTAGGATCTCAGCTCATATCCTATGTGTAGCGAGCTCAAGAAAAGGCCAAAAAAGGAAGAAATTGTGGCTTTACTCATAAAAAGCCACACCAGAAAACACCAAAAAAGCAAACAAAAATTGTGTCAAAATTTTTTCGGAACTTTACGGAAATGAAGAAATATTTCAAATAATTATAAGTTTGAAACAAACATTGAAACATTCATAAAAAAACTCCGGTGTTTGTTTTAACGAACTCAAACATGATCGAACATGAACACAACTTACAAATAAACTTGCCGGAATAAAGAATCATTCGACTATTGAAAAGAATGTTGATTGATGATTTTCATCGTTGGCTATCAGCTTATGTACGACTCGAGCTCGTGGAATAATTGTTAAATGGGTGCGTGTTGTGTAAATTTTAGTAGTAATCTTGAGAGGGTTTTTTATATTTTAGTATACCAATTATCAATAGAATTTTTTTGATTTTTAACGCACTGATATGTAATAGCTTTGCCATTCCAGCTAAGAATAAAACTTATTATATTTCTATTTATTTGGATATCAGTCACAGAGGCACTTTATCCTTGAATCTATTCAGTACTATTTTAGATTTGTTTAACTAAAAATTATCTTGGCGCTATTTCATGGGCATCCTTGGCTCCATCATGAAGCTGATTCTTCAGCATCTGCGCATGTCACAATCTCCAGCTGTTAGTTTTAATTTCGGTTTTGTCTCAGTTTCCTGTCTTGTTTTTTATTTGCCTATTGACGAGAACTCCAGGAGCAGAGTGAAAATCAAAGCAGTCGTTTATAACAGCCGGGGAGAGCACAGTGGCTGATCCAAGTCGGTTATATTAAATCACTCGAAAAATTGACAGTTTTAAAATCGGAAAGGCTTAAAATACTCAGTTTTCTTGCTTAGAGAACTACTTTTGTTTTGAAACTAAAACTGGAAAACAACCGATGTTATACTTTAGATAAAAATGGCTGAAGCACTGAAACTGCACGAATAAAAAATCTAATTTCAATAGCTAGAGCGGCCGAAGTTTATTTTTGTTCAGTGACGATTAAAACTAAAATCAACTAAAACAGAACAGCACGACAGAAGTCGATTGATTATTTAATCTACCGAATCGATTTTCGGCAACTCTTGCAGCTTGCCTTACAGAGCGAATAAACTAGTTATCCTTACAAAATGTTTTATATGCAATAGGTATCGTTTTTACTCGAGTTCTCAAGAGCGAACAATCTAATAAATTGTTGAATTTTGGTTATAAAACAAACACAATTTTATGTTTTGCCTAATGTAAATCAAGAAAACCTGATCAGTGTGGATTTGTACATAGAGTCCTGGTCTATTTGTGCGGCTGCTGTGAGTGATAACAGACGAACAACTGCGAAGGCCCGAACAGTTTCAGATAAGACGCCAAAACAACTATTCTAGGTTATCAACCACTACACAAAGAACTACAATGAGTTTTCAGATGAGAAATTAATAACAGTACAAAAGTGAAACTTGCCGAAGGCTGTATAACATTAGATTGAGACGCGGACAAGTTTGAATATAATCTGAACATCGTCCCTATTATAACAGAGAGAATTGCGGTCAACGACTGTGGCCAGAAATAAATTCCTCGCACAAAGGAAGCCAAGCGAAATCACCAGTAGTCGAATTCAACATTATTTTACCACCTTAGTGTGTTCAATAGAAACACCTTGCGCAGAAAGTGGGCTATTCAGTTTAAGATCTTACACTATTATTTTTTGCCACTACAAAAACAAGATGATCGGATTGAATGCACAATTAGTTTTCGTTATTAAAGTCTGTGTAAAACACACAGGGAAAGCAAACATTCCGGACATACAAGTTAATGAGGGACTCCTTATAAGAAGAGCGAGCTATTGAAAATTAGTGGTTTCTCGCTAATCAAAAATAGCAGGAACTTTTGATTAGAAATTCATTTCACTTTTCGTTACTTTTGTACTCGATGTGAAGAGTAAACGACAATATCTGTTGTTGTAATTCGTTTATGGTACGAGAAAACCTTGACAGTTTTTGCTCCGTAATTAATCCACGGCTCTTTTTCATAAGTGTACTTTGTTAAAACTTGATACTTGGTCAAGAGGTCTCCAACTAAAAGCTGATTCACCGTGAAAAGAAGAAAATTAACAAGATTCCCACGACTGTCGGATGTTTTCAGTCAACAATTAATGAGAACAAGTAACTCTGGAGGTTTCATCAATCCATATTGCCTTTTAGAACAATGGAATAAATTGCAAATTTTGGCTCGGAGTAATTCGTTCATTATACATTATTCATGGTCCAATTCTACGTTTATTGTTGCGTGTAAGATTTTAGATATCAAGATAATTTCGCGATGTTTTGATTTTCTTCAACAAGCTATTCAAAGACCTTATAGTTCTTATTACACAGTTTTAGTTTGGAGCATAAATCGGGATAACGTAAATTTTCGTCGAGGACTTTTTAATTTGTGGTAAACACTGGCGAAGAAGGAATTTACCTAACTAAGGTAACTATAGAATACTTTATCATGCTGAAAACCTGTGTTTTTACAACTGGAAAGCTATATGCTGACAATTTCTACTTATGCCAAAATACATCTACATGTATTTCTTGCTTGGCAGGATAGTTGTTACAAAATCACCTCTTTGGAAAGCTTCTTAAGAAAAGAGTCACTAATGTGTCAATCGTTCAATATCTAACCGTATATTTGAGTTCCCAGACTCGTAGATCGCGACACACACACATATAAAAAGATATTTAGTTTCTCAGTTGCTGCATTTCAATAGAAAGACACAAATGCAGTACATAATGTTTCATCAATGCCAACTGTCTATCAAATATTGCAATACAGGTGTACTTTACTTTGATGTAGTACTGTAACAAAGATTTTCCGATCAAACACGTCTAGAGACTATTTTCTTCCTTCAAATTATTACATACAACAAATTTGAAAAGATGATTAATTAAATGCAGGGAGGGTGTGAAAATGTTTTATATTTTGAGTTGTGCCCTTTAGAGTCAAGAGTAAAGTCAGTTGGATGTACCGAGCCGTTAATGGTTGAACCACGAATACCAATGATTTTTTCATCTTCTCCCGTTATGCATATATTGTCACCGTTATAATTGAGATCCTGTCCGTTCGCGATATGTGCTTTTTCTTCAAGTATATCTGTGTGCTTTGGAAAAAATCTAATTATCACAATGGATAAAATACACGAAAGAAAATGTACGTTTAGATTCACATAAACTAGTGGAGGTATTTTAGAAAACTATCTTGTTGAAAACATGCTTTTTGACAAGTAATTTTAGCATTTTTCAATGTGCACTTTCATTACAAACATATTTTGCTGTTTTGTTTTTGTTATGTCCGACTTGTTTTTAAATTTCTGCCTATGAAGATCAGACTATTATACTTTGAGTAATCGTTAGAATAAAAGAAAGCTAGAAGGCCGGCTAGTCAAGTCACGCACTCATTACTGAAGCCTAACGAGATTAACATTCGCTTGAGCCGAAATGGACAAACAGCCATTGAAATTCCGAACGCATTCATAGGCATTCCATCACTAATGTCTCCAGAGAGTTAAACTGAATGAATGGTCTTTGTTCGCGCGCTGCGATAGCGCGAACGGGAATCACATACATTGTTATTATGGTTAGAAATGCAAGACAAGTACTTAAAGACTTAGAGGCTTGCAGTGTTTAGTTTTTCAGCTTGCAGTTTCAAAAAATTCCCTCAGAGCTCATGTTACACTCAGTTTTGGAGTAACAGTGATCAACAATCGGCCATTTTTTATGCTGGCGTGAACTGTCGATGTCATTCTTGTGGGAGTTCATGGTAACTCCAATAGGACTCCACGACTGAGACGGGACACGGCTTTTAACTCAACTGGTTGTTCCTGTGGCTCTGATACAGGTATTTGTCGTTATTCGATAGAAATCGGGTGTTAGTTTTGTCAAAGAACACTGAGTGTACAACAAGAGTGAACAAATCTGCGACCGCAAAATTTTCCCACTAAACAAAACAAAACAAGACTAGGGTTGGTGTATCAAATAGTTTGCACCGGTCGAGTTCATCTAATATCGAGCTGAGTGCTTGTTAAGTCGGACTGATTGAGACCTCAAACTCGAAGTTATGTTTCTCACTTTTAAGGATATAACCTCTTTACTGGTTGCATCTGCGTTCCAAAAACAATTAATTTGTGTTGTTTGTGGAAGGATTCGTTCACAGTTCTCATTCATAGCAGTTTTAGGGAACTAATAAAGCTGAAGTTCGGAATCGGCCTCGGAGCTCACATCAACTTAGAACTTGCTAAACAGGGTGCTAGGGTTTGTGATTGTCGTAGTGAGAAAAAAAAACTATGAAAAACCAGTGTTTGCTTTAACTTTAAGAAATTACATAAACACTAGTTATGCAGCTGTGATTCACAGTGGTTCGTCAATTTGGAGACTGATTGAAACGATTTTAAAAGAGGAATGTTTACAAGGGTTTAGACGCGAAATAGTTTTACCACATCCATGGGCGTCTGTCGCGTTTTTGTTTCTCCTCAAATCCCAAACAAGTCATTTTGAAGCTTTGATACAGATCTCCCATCATTCATTACAAGTTGTTGTAGATTTGATAAGTTATCAAAAGCACTGTTTATCAAAGGAAGTTTAATTATTTGGTCTCGTTTCAAGAGTCCGCAAATAGCGATCACATCCTCTCGGCTGTCTTCGCATTTGCCCCACCTTTACGAATTTTGACAAGGAAGATACATTTTTTGTAATTTCCTATCAAAAACGTGTCAAGTTTTTTTGCAGAAATGCAGTTTCAGTAGAGAATTTAATACATGAACGCATGCGAAACGCAGTGTTATCTGAATATTTGATGTGCGTTTTGTGTATATATCTGCACACTTCAGTGTTTGCATAGATCCATTGTTTTTTCAGTGCTATATTTCACTATTTACTTGGAGCAGAAATTAATTGATTTTTCTGCAATCTTATACGCTAGGAAAATAGCTCTACACATTCACTGTCTGTAATTGAGGGCCGTGGATAAATCTGCTAGACCACACTTATTTAATAGCTGGCACAACGACTGTTGTTCCCCGGGGTGCGCAACCTAACTAGCCGTGTAATTATCCGTATTTTTTAACGAAAGATACCGCGTTTTTGTCAGACTGCATGTGTACTACGCAACTTAAAACAAACTGTAGGGTTGTTCTTATCAGTCTAACTTGTGAACACCGTAAGATTGACTGCTTAGTTAAAGATTCTCACTTGAATACAAACAAATTCCGCTTTTCGTGTCAAATAAAGAAAAGTCTATTTAGAAAAGAAATTGCATGCAAGGAGATGAGTTAGATAGTGTAAACTTTCATTGGTTTCGGTTTTTGAGAGCCTTGAGGGCACAAGACAAAAACAGTGATTAACAGAGATCAGGAAGAAAGAAATAGAGACAGAACTGACAAAACATTAGTGAAACACTGCAAAACGGAGGCGCCATTCAGACTCCGCACTAAGTGGAGGAGAGATTAGACCAAACCGCATTTGATAGCTTGGGTAAAGGAAACTACATTGGCTTATTAATTACCGATTATTATCAGCAGCCTTCTGCCTTGCTTGACGCAAAAAGCTGAATATTATTTTCAAACTGAAGAACGGAGTGACGCGCGATTTTATTGCAATGCCGGGCTGAGCTTTGGTTTTTGTGTCTCAGTTCTGCGCCTAAAAGCACAGTTTTCCTCTATTACGCCAATCACTAATCAGCTACATTTTTATTGGTTTTGGAAGTCACCAGATCATTTTCACTATCAAAGGGTAAGTAGACTAAGTAGGATAGGCCGTGAAAATTTTCATGCTCAGCGTTGAACGTATTTTTCGCCTTTCTGCACAGTTGTACAAGTTTTTAAAAATACTCTTTTGCCACCAAATAGACACGCGTGTGTATACTGCCGCAAAAACGACACGTAGTAAGGAACTGAGATCTTCTTAACCGTCTTACAGGTATATGGAAACTTCCTCTTTCCGAGCACCCCTCTAGCCCCTACTGATTTCGGGCCGGTGAAGCACGTGGAAAAATGCATTTTCAGTGAAGTTAGAACCGACAGCTGAAGGGCGCTTATATAAAGTTACTTGATTACGAGGCAATTCTTTATGCCCACACACATATGCACCATAGCTGAGCGGTCGGCAAAAGATAAAAGAAAGCATTGACTATCTGGAATCTCACCGCCCTATACCGGATTTTACACATAAACAAGAACCGGAACTTGGTAACACCATCGTTTATCTTGGCCCATTGTGTGCTAGGACAATGGGCCTAAGTTGTAAGTACTAGTGATTTGGTTGAAACATAAAAAAACCTATGTAATTACATGGCGGAGGGAACATATACTATCATGTGACTATTCATTTGCGTTTTGCCAAAGTTTTGATTGTTGTCCTGTCAAGGAATGAAACACAAACTACTGGCTTTTACTGTTGATAAGAACTGACTGGTTACGCACTTGATTGCAGCGCGCGCCCTAATGGCACAGTCGGGTCATTGGACGAGAGTTATTTTTAGCCTTGCAATTAAGACAATTTTAGTTGTGTCGGATTTGATATCAAGACATTCCTTTTTTTGGTTTAACTGTTACAGGAATCGAACTTCTCCAGACTCATGACGGAATCTAAGGAGATAGAGTGAAGAAAGCCCCGATTGGATAAATACCTTTTGCACATATACAAGGTAACTTGTAGTTGTACAACTTATGTAGTATAACAGTGGTACTTGCCACACTCATTCACTCGCAAACAAACACTGTTATTCATATAATACCACTGAAATCGAAGGAGGACTTGCAAGTATAACGAATCTCTAATCACGGTTTTGCAAATTAACACTTAAAACAGTTCACAGGTCTTCACTGAAAAATCGTGTGTTAATTAGATTAAGACACTTGAAGATGTATAAACGTAACGGCAGAAATCTGAACAAGTACAGTACAAAATTAAAAGACAAAGAAGTGATAGCAAGCAGGCAGCATGCAGACTTGTATACACAGACACGAATATCACAACCGGAAACAACATCAAACTCAAATGACCACTTTTGTATCGAGCGAATCTGTCTTCTCTAGTTCTATAAATTTTAACACTTTTAAAATTTTAACGCTTTAAGAGAAGAGACGACAGCTGTAAATTATATTATATTAATGGTTATGACAGTTTCTCAACTGCAAAAGTATAATAGTTCTGTAAATATTTGTTCTTGCCAATAGCAAATCACGCATCTCTGAGTCTGATTCCACGGCGTTCATCATATTTGTGTTCCAAATAACCGTATGTATAAGTTATGCCGCTGCTTCAGTTGAACCCTGGGCATCAACAAAAACTCCGAAAGCTCATGGTGTTTTCAAAAGTTGTTTTGATCTTTGCGCCTAATACCCTTTATTGTTTTGGTGAAATTGCTGTGGCGGCAGCTAAGGTCAGTGTTTCATGAAAACGAGGTCGTTTAGCATAGAGGTAAATGACCAGTTGCTAAATTCTCACTACTTTTCTCCGGTCTGTTGGAATTAACAGTGACGGTGTGGAGAGCGCGATCAATTCCATAATCTAAAGTTAATTTGATAATTTTTTTTCTTTGCTAGTTTTCTATAAAAGAAAAGTTTATAGATGTTGAAGTGACCGTTGCGGAAGTACTGAATGATTATTTGTTATAGAAATTTATGCTACTTTGGGAGCCAGAGGTCGTTTTGCTTGTATATCGTTCCAGACCAGAAGGGCGAAGCGCGTTCGCAGCGGGGCTTCGGGCCTTCGACTTGTCGTCTCGCGCTTCGCGCTCGCAAATCTAAAACGATATACCGTACAAGTGAGATGACCTCTGGCACCCAAGGTAGATTTGTGCTGGTTTGGCCTGGAATGACCATGGGGGCTATACGAGCCAGGCAATCAGAAATCTATTTTGATTGAATGTGTTTTGATCGAACAAATGTAGGAGAAACAAAGCAGAAAGAGAGGGAAAAATAAAGTACACGGGAAAACTGCAAAAAATGGTCTATACAAGAAGAAAAGTACAGTCATATCTAGAAAATCAATACTTCACATTGCCTATTTGAATTGAATCATTAATGATTTACAAATAAATAATAATAAATAAATAAATTATTTCTTTTGAATCGATAACGTGGGGAGAGGTCGACCCCATTCCCGAGCCAAGGGCTCATGTTAAAAACGCTCAACTACAGTCTACAACACCGGCATTAGCCCACTCCTATCGACAAGTGTGTGGGTTCTTTTAAGTCCCCCGATAGAACATTAAGAGACTAGACCAACGGCTTAACGGCCCTGTCCACGGACGGTGTGGCGAAAGAAGGTCGCCCAAAGTTCAACCCTCGACCAAGCCAGGGATTGAACCCGGGACCTTCTGGTTGGTAGTCACACAAATAAAAAGTATAAGTGTATGTATGTGTACTTGTACAGTGTATATGTAAGTGTATTAAAAGAACTTGTAATTTTCTTCAAAAGCAGCCACCTTTAAACCACATTTTTTGCAATTATCTCGAAAAACTCTCATACTTTTTGTATACTTTTCTATTAAATGACGGTACGGGTTCTGTTTAATTGAATACTTTAGTTCTTCAAATATTGGTAGAGCATGACGTTATCATGCAGGACCACCAATCAAACACCATTAACATGACCAAATCATGCGGCGGACCACCAATCAAACACCAATAACATGACAAAATCATGCGGGACCACCAATCAAACGCCAACTGAAGACAAAGGCGCGCGTGTTCCCATTGCGGCCGGTACGGTGGTGAACGCTCCCCGGAAACCTTTTCAATTTGAGGGTCTTACAAGGCTGCATTTCTCGCAATTTGAGTGCAGTTTTAGTTACACTTACAAAACTTTGACATCTTTACCACTTACAATAGTGCAAAACCGTCACAGTAAATAGCGCGGCACTTTCTTCGGCCTTTTTTTGTGTGCTCCGACCGTTCCTATCTTGACAATCGGAGAGAAAAGAGGCTGGGAAATAAGTAAATGGGCGCGGTCGCTTTTAAAGGCTAGAATCGTAATCTGAGCAGATACACGGGTGCTGTGAGTCATGTTCGCTAATGTGCACTCTGCGTATTCTATTTGCAAGATTTCTCCAACTGGGGATGTTTGCTCTGTATCCTGCTCTCTATTGCTTATTTTGCATTATGAAATTGTCAAATTATTTGTATGAAAGTAGAAACGCCATCGAAGAACTGCAAAAATCTGTTATTACTATTACTATTGTTATTATTATTATTGTTAATGCTATTACTAATGTGCACACGGTATTCGCCAAGCCTTGTTACCAACCAAAGCGGTAAAACTGAAATGCATTTAGCTGTATATATTCTAAAAAATACATTTTGTCGTCGTTTTCACAGGATTATTTATATTGCCTTTCTTCGTTAATGACTACCAGAAGACATAGAAATAGCTTTAATTTATATGGGAGCAAATGCGAAATTTTAATGTGCTTTGCTGTGCTTTTGTTGAGCAATATCGAACATGTTTAACACACACTCTATTTTTGAATAAGAACGTCTACTTTTTGGGCTGAGGCTAAATATTCTTAAATACTATAAAGATTTCAGCCTCAAATGTTCATAAAATGTTCTTTCCATAAATGTTAGTATTTGGTGTTTGATGTTTGTTTTTTTTCATCCGCACAATCCAACCGGTAGAATAAACGCGCTTTATTAATCAGCCGCTACTCTGGCCGGCAATAAAGCAATATACACTCAGTTTTTTTTATACGAACCTTTTTTATAAGACCATGTGGCTGAAAAAACCACCACAGTTTTTAAAAGAACATGCTAAGAATGTACTGAGGCTGAGGCAAGGCCAAGGACTTTTGTTTTGGATACTGCTCAAAATCAGGGAAATCGTTTGTTTCTCCGCTACACGCTTTTTTTTATAAGAACCAGTAAATTTCGGCTCAGGCTGGGCTGTTCGGCGATTTCAGCCTCAAATTGTTCTTAAAATGTTCTTATTTCCTGATATTTTTAAAAGTGAGTTAGTTTCCCGGAAAAAAAACATGAAAATGGTACTTAGAAATATGTGTTTGAAACTATCAACACAGCGTTCGCAAACGAGACGAGCTTGCTTATAATTCTTCCAGCGCCCGATGGCGATGACCAAGCTAAATTCTGACAAGTTTTGTGTTCATTTACATCTCAATCCGTGTACATGGAACAACTAAGTTTCTCAAATTTTTATAATCAAAATTTTAGCTCTGGTGATTGTTCTTAGCTTGTTCTTAAATTTTGGGCAAATCTCAGCCTGGGTGTTCTTATGAACTTTTTTCTTAGAAAAAGCGTGTAAGCCTCGACTGTAGTGTTATACATGCACCGCATTCTATTTTTAAACATCTTTTTTATTTTACACCTCTTTCCTACCAGTCAGGATAACATCTAATTTATGCTTCCGGTTTGTTTGTTAGATCGAATGGAAACCAACTGACAAAGTTGCACTCAATATTAACAATTGCTCTTAAGAACATTTGTGACTGATTAAGATCATTCAGCCTCAGCTCAAAAATTTGACGTTCTTATGAAATATCAGAAGGTTTAAAAAGGCTAACGATAAATTTGTGCATGCACAATACCGCTGACTATAGGAGATGTTACATTGACGAACATTAACTGAGAAACGAATTACAGTAGTCACAGTAGTCAGCATTTCCATTCTTTTGTGCAGTATCCGAAATAAGGGTTCTTCGCTTTTACTCAGCCTCGGGCTCGGGTATATTCTCAGCGTGATTTTGAGTTCTGGACCTTTTCAGCCTCACATTCGTATAGGAATAGGTTTTCAGTTAGAAAAAAGAGTGTGTCTATCCTCGGGTTTTGTCAATGTAGTTGGTGCGCGGAAACCTTTTGTAATAGCTAATGTCCAGCCATTACTCATTGCCTCGAAGCTAAAACGGATAAGCTTTGAAAAGGAGGAGGGGCAGCAGAATAGTTGATTGATACAACAAAACAATAATTACAAGCAAAACGTGGCAGTGTCAAGTTTGTAAAAAATGGATAACAATTCAAAAGTATCCAGACCATCGCAAAGGAAGAAATGGTAAAGTTACAGTTTATATATTGTTCAGTCTTTGTTTAGTTGTTTACAGTACTGCAGACAAAAAAGCTTTTACACAACTGTTCGACTTTGAGTTCCCATAAGAGTCTTGACAGCTCGAGTGCTCTTATCAGATGCTCTTACTTTGATTTTAAATTCTGTTCTCTCTCCACATCAAACGCTTTGTATACAGTAAGTAGAAATAAGAGCAATCCTTTAAAGGAATATTGCTGTGACCGGAGCTATTCCTGACACTTGAAACAACTGTCGTTCAAAACCAGATCAAGCAACAAATCTTGTCGAGTAAAAAGTGTTTTAATCAGGTGACAAAATGTTGGTCAATATTGCCAATGGCACACACGCCCTTTGCCACCCAGACATTGTGCTTTCACCGCTTTCAATTAGCTATGAATATTTATCTCAGCTTAGTTGCTACTATTGCTATTCCTCTGGCTGCGGCATATTGTTGATACACATAATATTTACTCACTCAAAACTCTAAAAATAACTTTTTACGAACGCAATTCCTTTCTATGCGTTGATCCAGAATTGTTTTCAATAACTGATATGCAAGTGAGTTGATTCAATCTAACTAGCTGGCGAATGCGTTTAGCGACAAACTACGTCACAACGTTTTAGAAATTTATATGCATAATCTATTAACGACACTGCTCTTTGATTTTCCGAAAGAAATTTTATATTTTTACTGTGGTCCCTCAACAACATTTATTGCCATTTCCGAAGCCTGACATTTTGCTATTGCATGAGTTTAGGCTTTTGATTTCAAGATGCTTTTTGTTTGCAATTTCGAGTTAGCTCGCTAGAATAGAGCATCGCTTTACAGTTGCCTTTCTCTTGAAAACACAATAGTTACTGAGACTGAAACCATTAATCATGTTAAAGTTGGTATTGTTCTCAAAACGATGAGGTGTACACGTTTAGACACAATTGAGCTGATTTCTCGATCTAGTAACTTGATGAAATATTAGATGCATCACGAACAAGCACTTAGCATCGCCTCTTCAAATGTTTGACAGGAGGTTATTTCTATGGAAACTTTATCTATAACGGGCCAGCTGCAAAATCTAAGTAGCCAGGAAAAAATCAGTTCATACTTGTGTTCAGTATTTCAAATCGTGAAACTATCTGGTCAACGGAAGTCATTAGTCGATTTTTCAATCCCCCGTTTTGTTCAAAGCTTTCCGATACTACCAAACCTGAAACAGATGAGCCAGATTTCTGATTTAGATCGGATCTAAATTGGTCTTTTTGGAGACTGGAAAAGTATCCATTGAAATACAACAGAGACATTTTCGTAATCCTAAAGGTTTTGTAATTTCCTTCATTGTTTATGAACTGAATTAGCAAACAAAGAACTTCGATTAACAGCCGTGATTAAGAGTTGCGATAAAATCGCGAACGGAAACCATATTAACCACTCCCGCCTGTGAGATTGGCTTGATTTTCGCTTTGGTTGGCAAACAATAAATCTGGAAAGTAAATCCGTCTGTGTTAACTCAGTTAAGTTCAAGCATAGATGAACGAGCTAGACATTGTCCTTGTCCTAACAAAGCTCTTTTAACCGGTTGAAAATCTTGGCCCTTATCAGGCAAAGCGAAAACAGTTTCACTCAAGTTTCTGTCAGTAAAACGTTAATTGATGACCAAACAGAACATGTGCAATAGCTATGATATCGCAAGGAATGACAACGTGATATATTCTGTGCACATGCTAGTGCCGATAGGTAAGTCGCTTTCCATATGGATTTAGAAAGGGGGAGAAAGAGTCTTTTAAGAGGAGGCCAATATCTCTTTTTTATTGCCTAATATTACTAACAAGGGAAATGAGTTGTGGAAGCGAACAAACAACGCCGCTTCGTTGACAGTCTCTGAGATTGCCTAGTTGTTCCATCCACGCATGAATGCGAAACAGTTTGGAAAATGGATAAAATGCCGCAGAGATTGTTGTACATGTGGTGCTTTTAACGACCAATCTTCCTTTTATGAAGTCTGGAAGTCAGCTGTTTGAGTCTTCAGCAGGCGGTATGTACCAGAAAACCAGTCATATTTGTAAACAGTGTACGAATAGCTTTAAACTTCGTGTACTCCTCGCAAAAAGTCAAAACAACAGCTGAACAGAACAAGTCGCGCAACACACTGATTTCATTTCATCCAAATCCGCTGCATTTAATCAAGGTTTTGAAACAAAAATTCCTTAAAAGCCGAGGCTTATGGTAAAGTCTGAGCCAAAAGCCAGTCAGGGTGGCGTTTGCAGTTATAAAGGGAGTTACGATTTCATAACATAGATTTCCAAAAACAAAGTGTTGGCTGTGATAAGGAAGGACTCAGATATTTTCACAGAAAATCACGGTTGTTACAAGATACGTTTAAAACCACTACAGATTGGGTTGTGAACCAATCACACAATTGTACAAACCTATATGAGGTTGCAGAACGTTCTGTGATCCGATTATCCCCTAATGGTCCATTTATCACTTTCACTTTTTACTCGTGCTAGAACTGATAAGCGCTTACTTGTTGATGACTAGGAAACTAAACTGACAATGAAAATGTTTTCTAATCGGTAGCTAAGTGCTTGTACACAGCTGTGCAAGACTGACAGCTCAAAGACTGGTTTTGTCTGGTGTTTAATAAAACAAAACAACTTTTAAATTAGTAATTACTTTAAAGTTTTTATGAAATAACAGTAACAGTAAGATGTCAATTTGATTAAAAGCGCTCTTGTATAAGGTATGAACAAATATTGAAGCTTCAATCACCGAAAATCTAAGTCTAAGAACAATTTAAGAACAATCTGAGACTGGATGACAATAAGCAGCCATAACAAGAAAATAATATTTAATTTTAAAAACAAAAAATTAAATATTAAAACACGCTACCTAATCCGCGACGTTAGTGAGCAAAACACCAATGCTTTATTGTTTTAGCAATAATTTTTTCATACATAACAGTGTGAACCTTGCCGGCAGTCCATCAATTTGGCGCCAAAAGTTAAGTACTGCGATTTGACCTGTCAGTGCCACAGATTTCATTTTTCCCGCACTTAATTTGTTTTCAATTTTTAAAATTCTTTCTAGTAGAACTCAAACCAAAGAAGCGGAGTTGCGTTCATTTGAGAGTTATATTTCAAACCATAGAAATTTATCTATTTTAGAAACTAGAACATTCTAAGAAAAAATTGTAGCTGAAATGCCCAGAAAACTTAAGCCAGTGAAGCTCAGCCAAAATGGGTGGTTCTAATAACAAAACTGAAAAGAAGCATGAAGTAATCTCTGAGAAATCCCATCTTTCATAATTGAAAAAATATGTAATCCTGATCAGATCTGAGAAATGGTTTTAAATCTCTCGCAAGACTTTTATCTTTTTCATGGTATGTTTTCAAAACTGAGAAAACTCGACTTGAGTGCGACGCGTAGCTTTTTTTGTCATAATTTCATAAATCTGATATATTGCATTGCATCATCTATTAGGCACTTATTTGTAAAGATCTCTGTGAAAACGTGATTTATAGTTTTTCTATTGTTTATAGTACAGTATAGTATTGTATTGATTAAATGAATAGATGTTTGTGGCTTTGTTCACATCCCAGTTGATAACTTTCTAAAAGTGGAAATGGCGTTTGGATTTTAACGATTTTAATACTTTTAACAAACTTTTTAAAAATATCTTTTTTAGTGATTCGGACTATTAAAACAAATGCATATTTGTTTCTGACCACCACTGTAACTCTGCAATTGCTGCAAAGTGGTGCAATACAGTAAAAACCCGCGAGTAAGAACCTGTATTTTTGCAAGTTAGGCTAAACAGGTTCTTACATAAATGGTA
>JAOBRG010388213.1:0-10743 GCA_027574985.1 Umimayanthus nakama | reverse complement strand
AATAAAAGTTTTGGTTATTTGTATTGTGTTTTTATCCAATGGGATCTTTCGTTCTCAGAGTAGAGGGCGACTCCTTCGTCGGACTTAGCCCGAAACGTCAGCTAAACACTATATCCCACAGGCGAAAAACATACCATATCAACTTTTGTTGATCAATCACAATTATTCAGCGTACTCGCCCACGCAGATAAAACAGTTTTTTTTTTCAAAGCTAGTCTCCTACTGTTTACTTGGACCTGCGGAAAAAACTAAGTTTGGCCGGTTGTAAAATTTAGACTGCAGTGCTGGTTGAGAAAAAAAGCTGGTTCTGATGCCCCGAGAAATGTAATTAAAGATCTAATAACAGATCCTCTTGATTCACTAGTGGGCACGTCACTTCCGAGTGACTCAAATAAATATTTTGTCACGGCAAAATGTGTTATAAAAAGTTTACTCGTCACATGTAAAACCTTAATAGTAAGAAATAATAACTTTTTCTTCCACACTGCCACACACAACACAATTTACATTGTACTTTAAAAGTATCAAACCACACTAAATCACAAAAAATATACTTGGCATTGGTCCTGGGTACCCATCAAAACCGCAGTCACAATAGTATTGTATCTACACTACGCCAAGTCTCGATGTAGTTTGTCCAGATTTCTATGCAAAATTTAAGACAACAGCTAACGCCAATGTCTCTCTACTACACTAAGTCCTCACGCACATGGCTTGTATTTGGTTTTGATCACTTCTCAAGACTGTGTTACCAATATTTAACCCCTTCATCCATGTTTTCCATGGTAAAGCGCATTCTTCAAGACAACAGTCACACCTTTTCTCAAGCTGGTTCCCAGGCCCTTTTTCAACTGAGAAAGACCCCGGTTGGGCCTGGTCATACGGCAGGTAGATTCTGGTTGCTAACAAATAATCAAACGTGCACGTGCCTTTGTTTAAAGAAAACATAAAGTTTTTATTTCCCCATCAATGCAAGCCACACCAACTTTTTATTTTTTGATACCCAGGATCTGGATGTCACGTAACCAGACCCAACGAACTCTTCTCTCGGGAGAAGAAACAGGCTGGGAACAAGAATGACTAAAATTGTATCTAAACCACCCTAATCTTGAAGCACAGCGTCGTTGGTTCTGTGCATCCTTCAAAGCATCAGTCACACCAATGCTGTATCTTCTACCCCACTAAATCTTGATGCAGATTGTCTTTGGTTCCGTGTAGAAGTCCAGCGAATGCTGTGCTCCCTCTCGCCCCACGCCCGACATCTTTGTTCCACCGAAGGGCATATTGAGATCGCGAACCAGCCAACAGTTCACCCAGACCGTACCCACCTGCAACAAACACAAGCACCTTAAAGTTTTATTGCATTTTCTAACATCAAAACTACGCAAATTTTACGAACATTTTAGAGTTCGAATTCAAATGCGGGAAAATCGAGTGGTACATGTGTATTGTGCAATTAGGGAAAAGTCATGCGTGTTTTTTTAATATTTAAACTATTAGCCCGAGCCTATAAACGAGAAAAATACTTCAATTTTGACAAAGCACAAGCGTATTCCCCCCCCCCCCCAAAAAAGTAAACTTAGGCCGACATCTGAACAGCAACAGTATAGGTATTTTAGTCTGTAAATCATAAGTAACCTAGCTTTCAGTATGTGAAATGGCCTGAAAAAACCCTTTTAGTTTTGAAAGTCTTTCTGATGGTTACACAATCTTAAATGTTAAGCAGTTTACAAAACTCTAACCTTAAGAACAAACTTAAACTTATTCATATAAATATATTTAGACAGATTCTAGTACTTATAATATACACCTCATTCACTGTATGTGTTATTCAATATAAAAAAATCTTGTACATACGTCCAGCCGTTGAGATATCCTGTGACTCCGGGAGGAATTTTCAGTCCACAAAACTGCACACAGACCGTATTTGACACCATTTGCAAGTTGGACAACCTGTTGAGTAGGAAAACCGCTGATCAATGTTTTACTCAGTCTGCGCACACACATCCTCTGCAGGAAAATACACAGATTTTTACTTGGAGGAGGGAGGGGGAGAGGGAGGGGCGGAAGTTGTTACGAGGGCACATTTGCAGCCCTGCGGATTTTGGTGAATTAATTAGGCGTGAATTACATGTTGCACGGGAAAATATAACCTGCGATCAGGCCTTCGTGGGGCCTGACACAAATTTATCGCGTCAAACTTCCTGTTTTTACGTCCAAATTTTGGATGTAAATCTGATTGGCTGTTTAACAAAAAATGGATTTGATCAACAAAAGTTGATATGGTATGTTTTTCGATCGTGGGATAATAGTGTTTAGCTGACGTTTCGAGCGTTAGCCCTTCGTCGGAGCAGACTGAGTGATCGTGGGGAAATCAGTGTCTAAATAGTTGGTAATAAATTTATGCGGATCGAAAAGTTAGGTTTTGCCATTGGTCGAAATTAGTCGCATCTAATTGGTTAAAAACATGTTCGAAACTAAACGAATGAAAATCGTTCATTGATTCCGTTGAGAGCCAAGGTTCCGAGTTTGAAAATAAGTCTCTGTTCTTTCCTTTTTCGGGTGTCAATATTTCCAGAGTTTAAGTTAGTTCCGCAAATTGCCATATGTTCGTGTGAATGGTCCGGGAGGTTGAAATTTCTGGCCACGGGTGACGGCAGGTCAGATCCTTTGTTTTTGACATCGAGTAAATGTTCACGAAAGCGGTCACCCAATTTACGGCCAGACTCTACGTTGGAGGAAAGAAAAGTCGGCAGCAATGCAAAGAGGGGGAGGGGTAGGGGGGAATTTCTGCTAAGGACGGAGATAGTAACACTCACAGCCAGTAGTACGTGTCTTAACCTTCTTACCTCGTCCTCTGTATCAAAGGGTACAATACAAGTAACGGGACCTGTGGAATAGATACAGCAAGTGAATGAAATGCTTTTACAAAAGAGAAAAAAGCGATAAAACGTTTAAGCTGTATCACTTTACGCCCATCACTCATTTACTTAGCCGGTTTTCGGTCGGGATAATGTCAACTATTGTTTGATGGAGGCAAATCTACTTGCCTGATGGAGGCAAATCTGTCTGGCTCTCCAACAGGTAGTAATCGCAAAATGAGAACTTTTCATTTTGCATCATTTCGCGGAACATTTAACCGTAAACAAATTTATTACATTTGCGTCAATTTTATTACTCTCTGAATATATTTAGTATTACACTTTACAGCTATTTTTACTATATTTGACGGCAATTATTACACTTTGCTGTATAAGCGGTGGCCGGTGAGTTATTTTATTTTCTGTCAGTCTACAACAGCTACTAAATAGTCCCCGACGAACAGACTAACTCTTGCTTCACTGTTCGTGGTTACTCCAAGTATCAAAGCAAGTAAATACAACCGTAACAAACAAGAAAGAAACCTCACCAAATATCTCCTCCTGCATGCATCGCGTGTCAGCACATAAACCAGTAATCACAGTTGGCCTCATGAAATATCCCTGATATTGTATCAAACAAAGCGAAGTTTTCACTCTACGATTTGTGAAACCGACTTTTATTACTACAAGGTAAGGAATCGATGAGCTTAAGTCGGCCCGAATTGACAAGTATGTTGCATTGCAATGTTAAGATGTTTCAAAAGTAGCCAATTCTTGTGATTAGATAATCCTTTAAAATGACGGAATTGGAAAAAGTGAGTATTGGGTATTTATCTCACGAACTGTGATGTGATGTTTCTAAAACCATAACTTTAAAAAGTTCACTACAGTCGTAGTTTTTCTGATGAGCCACTCAAATTTCCCGAGTTTACATACTTTTTCTAGTTCCGACATTGGAAAGCTAAAGATAAATCTTTCGCGATTCAGGTTGCTTAAAATCCTCGTTATGGTTTGGTGAGAATCCGTGGCCTCACCAGGGCAGGACATTAATCTATCGCCGATGCTGGTACTCATTTCACAGCTGAGTCGACTGGAAAAGTAATGGTAAAATGCCTTACTCTAGGAGAAACACATTGGTCAGGTCGGGACACAGGAATTTCAAAAAGGGGTACTTTAAATCTTCGAACGACATGTACAAAACGTGTCCTTTGTTTCAAGTGTGCCGATCTCGTTTACGTTCCTGTCTTCCTTACTTTTCACCATTTTTTGTTTTTAAAAAAGATCCCCAGCTACTTTTGCTAACAAACTCAAGAAGGAGAAGATTGTAAGAGACAGATGAATTTTCACAGCTTTGTTAACAATCTTCATGAGACAGTAAACAGCAGTCAAACCTCTCTGAGTTCCGGTGGAAGATCCAACGGCCCATCTTTTCCATGTCCACAGTGTACTGACCCACCCTCCTCAAGGGCCAGTTGTACATAGCCCTTCACCTGCAATATCACACATTTGCAACATTAAAAAAACCCCGGGGTAGGCAACTGAACTTTGGTAATCAAACTTAATCGTTCGGTTGTGCTCGGTAATGGAACAAACTCAAACATTTCAGAGAAAACGATTACCAAACTCAATCGTTCGAATATTTCAAGTGTATTCGGTTTTGTTCGGTGTATTCCATTTGGTTGTTTTAATCACTGCTACTAACAGCCAAATCATACTAGTCGCGTTTCTGCCTTCATAAATTTCAGTTAGTTCTAAATACATGTGTTCCCCCAAAATAGAGAAGCCGGACAGAATAAAGAAAAAAAAAGGGTTTGGGATATTTGCGACCAGTGTTTAAGGTAAAATGTAAGATTCATACTTAATTAAAGTTAAATACTTAAATAAAGTTCCCCTAATTTAGCTGCGCTAATGTCTAGGGTGGGGTCAGGAAATTTAGGTCGCTTGAGATGGCACGGCGCTTTGATGGTGTGAATAGAAACCGCAGAGGCGGACTTGAATTGGTCCAGGCTTTTGGCGGAGGCAACAGAAGCAGGTAGTGAGTTGCTTCTGTCCTCCTCCAGGGATCACAAGTTTTCAGAACTTCTGGATAACTAGCTCATCTATTTGGGCGGAATTTCGGTACGCCGCCCTCATCCTCAGCAAATTCGCTGCAAAAACTTTTGGCTAAAACACGTTCGAGCAACTATTTGTGTCAAGTGATGTTGAAACTGTTATTACATTGACACAGAACACCACGAAAGTGACAGGTGTATCAATGACTGAGTGATAGTAGATGGCATTTGAGTTTTGGGACGACCAGTAAAAAAACTCTGTAAGTTCGCTGGGCAATAATTTATGGAACATAATCGAACACAATCGTTCGATTTTGTTCGATTACGTTCGAATAAAAATGTGTTCAATTTAATATGCTCTATTGACAACCCGGGGAGAAAGTTCTAACTGAAAGTTCCTAAGTCCACTTGCTCCTAAACAGCATTCGCTGGTCAAAGCAGGGTGCTAAACTGACCAAGACCTAAGTAATAAACACAGAAATATCGCGAAGAGCTGGTGTTACAATGGGAACAACTTTTTTCATGTGGGCCGGGATTTTGATCACACGAATGACAGGAAGTGCAGCTCCCTAAGAGAGTTTTACTATACTGTAGGTGCTTCGATGACGTCTCGCTTGGGTGTAGGTTTAAAGACCCTCGTTGTACGGGGAAAGACGAGTAGAAAAAACTGAGTACGTTACTTAGTGATAGGTCGGTGGACAGTGTAGTGCTCAGTATTAGTGCAACTTTAGAGGATCAGGCTTGATAACGATGATATAGAGTTATGATGCCACGGGTGTTGTTATTTAGAAGTGTATGGACTCGGTTCAAGTTGTTCTTGTCTTGCCTCCAAGCTTGGAGAGATCAAGGAGAAAGTTATCACAGGTGAAAACAATCAAAAATTTAAAACTATTAGGAATTATCAACCAATCCGTATATAAACGAATACACAGTTTTCGTTACACACCAGGGTTTCGAAACATACACTAGTGCAGACAGACGTGTATGTACACAAGCAATGCAAACCTTCTCCTGATACCTGAAGTCAATAGACTTAACAAAGATCAAAGTAAAATATAAACCACCACTGAAAGATTTGGCGTCTTCCTAGTTCCTATTAAATTTTCGCATTTCATGTACTGTACATGCTGTGTAAACTCAAGAAGCAGAAGTAAGTTGTCTAATTAGGAACGTCAGGTTAAAGATGACGGTACTAACTGGTTCAAACAATTAAGTATTAAGTAACACGTCTTCCGACAGTAATACCTTCGCCAAGTGCTCCTTACTAACAAGAGCTCCCACGTCGGTGTCTTTGGCCTTAGGATCGCCCACCTTAAACTTCCTGCAAGTAAACTCTGCCACTTAGTAGTCTTCTCAGACCTGATAACACGAGGGTTGAACTTTGCAGGGTTGCCACTGTTAAAAGGGTGTGAAATTCAAGCACTATTCCAGCACTTTCAAGGACCTTTTTAAGCAATTTCAATGACCTTCTGTACCAATAAAGAATATTTATTCTGTATAATGTTCTAAGCAATGACCTTTACACAATTTGCTTCTGGGGAAAACTCGAGCCTCCATTTATGTTTTCAGACACTGTTACAGTACATCACACGTATTATGTCCGGTTACGACAAACAGCTCATTTTGATTATTCTTGGCAGGTTAAGATGAAAAGCTTTGCCCCTTCCAGGATTTTCAAGGACCACAACGCAATTTAAAGAACCTTCCAGGGCCTGCAATTTTCTTTGGCCAATTCCAGGACTTTCCAGGATTTTCAAGGACCGTCGCAACCCTGACTTTGGTGACCGTGGACAGGGACGTTAAGCCGTTGGTCTAGTCTCTTGACATTCTATCAGGGGACTTAAAAGAACCACCGTTCTTCCAGAAGAGTAGGATAACCCCAGTATTGAAGTGATGAACACCTAGCATGGGACTCGGTCTCATTCGTGTCCATTCACTGTCGACAATAAGCCGAAATAAAGTTGTATAAAGTAAATTAAAACAGAATAACACTGCAACAATAAGGACAATTTTCCTATACTGCCAGGTTGTGGGTTGTGCACATGTGCATGCAATAAACACACTGTAAATCCCAGGTGCGTTTCCTTAGTTTTGAAAGGGGGAGTAGAGGCACTTGAAGTATTGGTATTGGTCATGCGCAGCCATGAAAGACTTAGAGGTACTTTAAATGGTATTTCTTGCAAAATAAGGACTGTTTAGGGTATTTTACAAAGTTAAGTGAGCACCTCCCTCCCCCCTGGATTAGCTACTGGGTCCCCTGCCAGGCTCTTGCAACAGGACAATAAAGGAGTTGCAGCAGGGTTCAGGAGGATTCCAGAAAGAGGGTAAGCTGAAACATGAAAGTTTAAAAAAAGGTATTAATTATAAAAATGATGTATTTATATAAAGCACCTTTCTAAGTGAATAAGCTTAGAGGCTCATTACAATGTTCAGTTTACCCTCAGCGGACCGGATGCAAATATACAAAGGAGTCCATGTACATGTATGCTGGCACTCATTTTACCCACCCCTTTAGCGGGAAAGGAGGCCACCCAAATAATCCATCCTTGAACAGGCAAGAGATCGAACCAGGGACCTCAGGGTTGGAAGGTTTGTGTTGCGCATTAATACTTAATACCGATACTATACCTTGTTTCCTCAATGAACAGTTCCAAGAACTTGTCATATATTCCTCTCTGTACATAAATTCTACTTGAGCATAGACAAATTTCACCTTGATTTGCAAAACTTGACCTACAAGAAAAAGGATACTCTTACTCTTTATCAAATCAGAAAAGTACAGCTACAGTACGTGCACCGTAACTAGAGAGTCTGGGTTACCTACAGGTAGGTACATATGTATCACTGTTTTCTTAAGCATCCTGGCAATGAAAATTGAAGAAGCTTTATGGCACTTGAGTCTATAATTTAGAGTGCCTATTGTTAAGTCTATTTGTCCAAAAAGGAAGGGGGACTTCAGACTTTTCCCCCCAACAGAGCCACAATGAAACATTAATTTTATCAACAGATTACCAAATACAAACTCAAGCTACCATAATCAGCTTATTATATTGAAAAAAAGCTTGCCAGCTCCAAAAATAGCCTCAGAAGCCCAACTTTGGAACCCATCCTACATGACACATATACACAGCAAAGTTTTGTTTACAAGGAATTCCAGGGATTCCTTCTATTCTGCATTACCGTACTGGAAAATCTTGTTCACTGGGCCAAACATATTGCACTACAAACCAATGTTAATCATTCTGACCTTATTGTAGTTGGGATGCACTTTTTGAGATCAGCATCTTCAAACACTATGCATGCATTCTTCCCTCCAAGCTAAACCAGTAAAATGATAAAAAGTATGTAAATGACACATTATCAGTTTGATATATTTAATATATGAAGCGCATCAACAGGAAAAGGGTCTCCTGAAGCATGTCAGAGAGACTAAAAATTACTTGCTGATTTACTCCAAGGTTCATGCCTTTTATAGGTGCTAGTTCGATAATCATTGCATCTATCACATGCAAACTAGGATAGCATTGAAAGAGAAAAGCTAATAAAAGAGGCGAGAAATTGAACTGATGAAGTTTGGAAATCAAAAACTCAATTTAACCAAGCCATTTTAAGTCACCTGCCAACATTTGGAAATTAGAAATCAGGACACTTTCATCATTGCCCTGGCAGTTGGCAGGTATGCTACATGTATACAGTAAAGAGGAGAAGCAAGATCAAAGAAGAAGTTTATATATAAGGATTTTATAACTTTTAACAAGAGACTTTCAATAAAGTTTTCTTTATGTCAGTCTGACAGTTCTACACAGAATGATGGTGTAAATTGTTAGAAAAGGTGACATCAGTGAGTTAGTCCCAGTCCTAATATTATGTACACAAGGAATGATGTGAGTGCTTGCAAGCGTATCTAAAGTGAAAAGACAAGAGAATGATCATTATAATTTGACTTGCACCACATATTGTGTACTTTGTTTATTTTTTTACCTCCAGAGAAAGTTTCTTGTTGAAAGGTGCAGATGACTGTGCAATTTTTTGTCCTGTCACCGTTGAGCCAGTAAAGGAAATTACAGGAACACCTGGGTGGTCAACAATTGCTTGGCCTGCATTTGGTCCGCTCCCAAACACCATGTTACACACACCAGCTGGTAGACCTGGGAAAATAAAGAAATCAAATACTGTTAAATGTCCAGGCATACGTACAGTACATGTATTCTACAAAAATTGCTGCATAATTCCAGAAAGTATCCATACATTTTTCTTCCCCACAGAAGGGTTGTGACAACATGCAACTAAACAATGCTTAAGAAAACCGGGCTTTAAGTCAATTTCAAAACCAGCTTAAATGCACAAATACAGGCATACCCTTTTATATTACTGAACGTCCATATAGGTACATGTACAGGATAACAGACATTAAAACATAGATAAATTTGTACATTATCAGTATGAACTTGTAAGAATGCTTTCCTCAGTTACCTGCATCAATCATGACAGAAGCCAGCATCCATGCTGTAACAGAAGTGAACTCACTTGGCTTGCACACAACAGTGCAACCTGCAGCAATTGCTGGCGCAATCTTGAATGTCAGAAGATACAAGGGAAGGTTCCAGGGTGAAATAAGTCCTGCTACCCCAGCTGGTGACTGTGTTGTGTAGTTCACTGCACCAACATTCTCAAGTACAGAAGAACTGTTTTAAAAGAGGGGAACAACTTCAACCTTAGCCCTTTCAGCTCTAGCCAGTTTATCAGTATATAAAATCTCCTTACATTATCCATACAAAAGATGACATTGTTTGGTAGTGAGAATAAAGCAAATGATCAATGATTCGCAGCAATTTATCTAAGATGTTTAAAAATAAATTTATCCAAAACCTCTTTACAAGGAAATCTACACTAGAGGTCTACAGTTTAGGAGAATTCAGCAATATGCATATGGCATGTCAGGGGCTGAGACGGTTTATTTAGAACTATACACTTAGTACTTGTACTTATATTTTAGTATAATTTTATACTGTCTAATTGTACTATAGCTATATAACTATTAAGGAAAGCATAGACCACAAGTTTGAGAACCCCAAATGCTGGGCATAAAAGTAAAGGGTCAGAAATGTCTCTAAAATTAGAGCGAATTCCATGCTTATTGGCCACAATCAGAAAGTCAGTTGAAACATGTTAGTTATGTTGAAAACATTTTCTTATTCACAATTTAATATTTTGTGTAGTTTTTCAACATGTTTCATGAGTAGTTCATTTGTTATTTGCAGGAATCTCGATCTGCATAACAATAGTTTTCTAGGATTTCTGACCCATAATACCCACCCAGGGGATTGATGTACCCACCTGCTTGTCCTGTGAACTGTTGCTGAAGCAAAAAACCTTAAATTCAAGCAAGCTCTTGGGATGTCAACCATGCGAGCAAGAGAGACAGGTTTGCCTTGATCACGTGACTCTGCCAAAGCAAACTCTTCCAGTCTAGACTCCAACAGATCTGCAATCTTCCTCATGATGTCTGCACGGTATTGGGGGGTTGTTTTTGACCAACTGTGGGATGGTTAATTTTTCTTTTATTTTACAATTCAATTAATGGGAAAGTTCTCAGAGTTCAATATGGAAACAAAGATCGGAGATTTGTTTGTGGAGCTTTTGAAAAGCATATAACATAAAATCAGGATCAAAACATAATATTTAGAATGTAACAACCAATTTGAACCTTGATTGTACACTTTTATAGCAATGGACTGCTCATGTTTAATATGTTATTCCATAGAAACACCTAGAGCTACTCTCCCGCAGGGGGCTTTTTGGTTTTGGCTAAACTCCCGTCCTCATCCCCC
>JAOBRG010388202.1:0-10744 GCA_027574985.1 Umimayanthus nakama | reverse complement strand
CTTTGAAGTTGAAAAAATAACACATGAAGCATTTATGGCAACTGCTGCAAATAAGAACAAAATAAGAACATTTGAGGTTGAAATAGGCCCTCAAAATAAGAACATTGAGGCTGGGCAAAATTTTACTGGTTCTTAATAAAAAAAAAAAAGTGTAGTTATTTAGGCGGCCTGCACCCTCATTCCGATTTACTCTTCTAACATTTTCATTAGGAACCTTTGTATACATGTACGTAAATGATAATAGTAAAAACAAAGGTTGTTACATGTTGTTGAAACACTAGTACCTAGTTGTATAATGCTTTTGGAGGCTAACTCAGGATTTACTTTCGGGAGACGATTCAATCGACATATTACGTTTTATGCAATCCCACGTTCCTGGCATAAGGTTCATCTGATACAAACACAATAATTAAACTTACAGCTACTTGGAAACATTTACTTATGAAAGGATTTTCTCATCTGAACGATAATTTGGACGATCTTGAACTCTTTGGAACCGAAAATTCCAAACAAAACTGTTCAAAACATGTTGATCGGGTCCGGCGACCAATTTTACGACAAATCTAGTCATCAAATATTCATCGAGACAAACGCGGTTTCATGGAATTTTTTACCGTAATTCCAGGAAACAGCGTTTGTTAGACTCAGAAACAATAGCGAATAAAACCTTTGAACTAAAATTAAACTTCTCTTTTGTAAGAATTTCTATAAGGAAAATATAGCGCGTTCATTACTCAGCAGTTAAATTTAATATGCGTCAGTGGTTCGTCCAGTCGAGTGCCTTTCGAAGCGCCTCAAAGCGCACCGAGTATATCCAGACCCTGTGGCGCTGTTTAAAGAAGTTTCTATGGCTAGGAAATTGATAAAGAGTTGGCTCGTGTTCGGACAAGAGATGTGCTAGCCAAAGTTCATTCATTCTACTTATCTTCTATTTATGAATTGTCCTTCCGGAAGATTTTCAAACCAGTTCATTCTTTTTAAGCGATTTTAAAATTTTTGAGGTTTTTTAGTTAACAGTATCATGGTCATCCCAAATCTTCGCAAAATTCTCCTTTGTCGGCAATTTCACGCCATAAAGGATTTACGTCAAACACTCTCCTAGCAACAGATCAGAAAACCGGTATAAAGTTGCTAGGTCAAGAGAACAGATTTGAACAGGCCTGATTAAAGGCCAAATTCACTTGCGTCAACCGGTACAGATGAGACCAGTCTGTTAAATTTAATTTTGACATCCTTTTCCGCTATGAATCGGTTGTCTACTACTGCAATATGAAATACACGAACAACTTTATAAGAACACCCAGGCTGAGATTTGCCCAAAAATTAAGAACAAACTAAGAACAGTCACCAGGCTGAAATTAAGATCAGAAAAATTTAAGAAATTTTTTTAACCCTTTTACACAGATTGAGATGTACATGAAAACAAAAGTTGTCAGAGTTTAGCATGGTCATCGGGCGCTGGGACAGTAACAAACAAGTTCGTCACGACCGCAGACGCTGTGTTGATAGCTGCATTTTTCGCTAGATGAAACAATAGCAAACACATATTTCTATGTATCAGGAAATGAGAACAATTCAAGAACAACTTGTGGCTGAAATCGCCATAAAATTAAGAACAGCCCAGGCTGAGCCGAAAGTTCTTGTTCTTACAAAAAAGAGCGTGTACAGTATGCGAACACTCTCGTGATGTGTCGAATTTCTCCGTTCCTCAGTCTCCTTTCACATTTTCAGACCAAGGTTAGGTAAAACGGCGGATAAATAACAGTCTGATTTTCTGGAAACTTACCTGTCACAGCAAGAAGGAATTTCATGGAACAGATTTCACCAGTTTTGAAGCTCGGAACTCCTGATGTAAGATTTCTCAGTAAAATAAAATTCTACAACAAACCACGGCTGGGCTCTGGAGTCGTCCCAAGGTCACAGTGAGTTACAGTTCATTGTGTAAGGTGATTTAATAACGTAAACTAAGACTATATTTGGGGGAATCCCCTACCAAATTTTAAAAGATGAAATGTCACCTTCAATATCAAATCAGAACGCCTGAAGCTGAAATAGCCCATTGATATAAATAGTTTCGTCGATGTAAATTCAAAACAAATCAGATTTGAAAACATCAAAACAAGACAAAACTGAAATTGGGTTTTCTTAGTTATTTTATACTTGAGAATCATTGAGTGAGAACTAAAAATACTGGTGATTGCCCACACAGTGATTTGTCCGTGCTGATCACATGACTCAGCAGCCCAAGCTCGTTCCCAGTGCCATCGGCGCGCCAAGACCTCGGACAAAATTGGTCTGGGCAAACCGTATTTAAACCAGATCGTTTGGAACTCATTTCTGGATTACTGGCAAAATTCCTGTGACCAACAAAATAATTTTGAGTTTCTTTTTAAATATTATCCGAACTCAGTGCAAACCACCTACATGTAAACATCATACCACGTAGTTGACGGACCCAAGTACGCATGCGTAGCCAAGGTCATTCAAGGTGTAAAATTACAAAGTCCATGGCTTGTTTTGTTTTGTTCTTGAAGGATTGACTGGTGTATTATCGGGAGAGTGGGGTACTCGTGACATGTTACTTGGCTGCTTTATATGGATGAACCTTTTGGTCTGCTAATTTGCGTATTCAAGACATCATTAGACCAATCAGTTTCCTCGGCAGATACTTTCATTTTTAAGCCAATCGGGTTTCTAACTGGCTGGAAGGTAATATACCTTCTCGGGCCTAACGCAGATTTTATGTTTTGCCATTTTTAAAAGACCAACTCAGATTTTGGCAGCGACAGCTGATAGTATTATAGGTAACAGGTCACTCTTTGAGTTTTCATATAAACAAAACTATAAGACTTAACTGTAAGGCAAAACTATAAACTTAAGGCCTTTGCAAACGGACACAGTTGGGCCCAACATGTTGCGTAAGTTTGCGTGGAGCCACAACTGAACAGTGTTGATACGCGTTGCGTATAGTTTGAAACCGGTCAATCTGTGACCGGCGAAGCGTAGAGCAACAGTATTGCGTCCGTTTGTACGGGAACTCAACAATGTTGGCCTTATGACAACGTCTGTTTGCGTGAACTGTAAGAATTACAGTAAGAGAATACATCGCATCTTTTTGGACGACTGCCAACAGAGTTGGCAGTTGTTGCGTTCGTTTTCGTGCACCGTACAACAAGTGCCAACATTCAACAACTCCCAACATTGTCCGGCTAGCATCATTGTGATTTGTTGTGTTCGCTTGCATGGCCCTTTATATATTTCAGTTTTGTTCGGTCATCTCTGCAGATTCTAGCCATCTTAGTTGTTCGCGACTGATCCATCATTCCATGTGCTTTCTTTTCCTTTTTTTGTGACCGACCACAGTTTTTGCGGTCTCATTTCTTCGCCACCACTGCCGAAACATCCTCATAGCTGTGATTATGTTTGTTTACCTTCCGGTTCCTCTGCCGCTAAACAATTGAACCCATCACAGAAGAACCCCGATATTACAGTTCCTCCATATAACGATATTCTCGGTATAGTGTCAGGTTATTTCCTGAAGTGGAGGTGAATAGGTACGGCTCGGTGAATGTCCTGCATGGGTCGTTCACTCACCGACTGAAGGGGAAAATAGCGTTTGCACATTCCAAACAAGTGATCGAACTAAAAGCTCGAGCAGACAGCTGTAAACAAATTGCATGTGATATCATATCGGATGCGTAGACTTTTATACAATTTTCCGTTTTTTAGCAAGACCTAAAAAACCAGGGAGTAGAAACTCAGCCCAAAACCTATATTTCTCATTGTTTTTATGTTACGAAGAGTTGCGACTTAATTCATTTTAGCAATGCTTGCTTCGGGAGTACTTTAAAGTGCCAAATAGTGTGCACTAATGCGAGCTCGGAATAGGCTGGGTGTTCACTGATTATGGACCAATCGGCAGAGCGCAACAAACAAAACATTCACTGGTTTGGTGTATGAGTTGTATGCTTATACCGACTAGCATGTATATACCACACACGCTAGTTGATATTTGGCGACATTAGGCGAGACAGTGACCCATGGCCAGACTAGACACTGGCCTAAAGTGACTTCGTTTTTTAAATGAACAAGTTACGGTAAAGCTTCACATGTAAAGCGAAGAGTTTGTAATTTTTAATTGGGTTTTTTAATTCCATGCGTATGCAGTGTCAAAAGTACGACTACAGTTTCCGCATTCAAGGATTTACAAGTCCTTGAAAACAAAACAAAACTGATTTTAAAAATTCAAGGGTCGTACGAACCTTGTGAAGATCATGTCATGGTTTTAGAAAAACAAAGAACAATAGATAGGTCAGGTCTCTCAAGCAAATTAAACAGTCCGTACCAAAATATGAAAATCATCCAATACTTGCTAGGCAAATTGGTACTTTCTTGTCACCTTCGGAATCGAGCTGCACAAATATCTCCGGGCATAATCCAATAACCTTTGGCTGCTAAATTTCGTTTTCTACCCTCTTTCGCCCTCTACAGCTTCCTCATATAATACATGCAACTTACAAGAATTTAGAGCTTAAAAGTATCACAAAACTAAAGAAGAATCGTTATAGAAACGTTAACCACGATTGTCAGTTCACTGAAGTGACTTTACAATTCTATTAAAATTTCAATATTCAAGTACTCACGAGTGGTTTTGTTGTTGTTCTTACTTCTTTGTGTGAGTTCTCACTTTCATGTTTTCCCGCACAGGAAAATCTAATTGTTGAAGTACATTCACGCTTAAGCATTTTAAAAGCAGTCATAGAAATAGCTTTGAAGTGTTTAAAGCGTTTAAGATTTTACTGCTTGGAGTACATACTTTGTGTCGGGTATTTTTTATTCTTTTTGACAATTTTGGGGCTACAAGTGTTTCTGGAAAAGTATTGGGCATGACGGAAATCATTTGCCGCTGCATAAGGGAGTTCGGATGGAGTCCATGTTAGCTTCAACCTCAACGCTCAAGACACCCAACCTTAAATTAAACCATACCGACATGCTGTAAAGGTTGGACCAACATCATGCAGGGCAGGCCAATAACTATCCCTTATAAATAAATGTCCTCAATTTCTAGTCCAGTCGCGAGCAGGCTGGCTTGTCCCCAAAGTTGGCTATTGTTGCTTATTATGAAGCTAAGTTTTTAGCACATTGGCTTATCAAAAAACGGAAAATACTGGCATGGACTCCGACAAAGTTAGACCTTACCAAAATAGCTCAGTTCTTCCAGAATCTTTGCAAACAAATTTGTTTGGAATGAAACTTGCAGTATACTCCTTTTGGTTTTCAAGAAGCTGCTAAAATTACCAAAATGTAAGATCGAGACTAAGAAAGGAATGTGTATAATTTATTTCAACCAATTTGAAAGTATATCAGTAGAGCGGAGAACCGCTACTAATACATATTGTGAGAGCGGTGCATTTTATAGTTTGCGGTCGGAGATCCTGTAAAAGCTATAAACGTACAGCCCCGGTCAGCAAGAACTCAATACAATGTTCTTTATAGTCTTACTCTGAAAAGAAAACTCCGAGCTGCGTGGTTTGAGGGTGAAAGGCAACCTTACATGTAATAGAAATGGATCAATCACGAACGCGGGTCGAACGCCGGAACTGTGATTGATCCCCGAATTGATCCATATAAATCAACAATAAGTGCCCTAAATGTCACTATAGGCGTGTAGTAATACCTAATCTATTTTATTAGACATAGACGTAGTATACGTCATGTAGACTGTAGTACTAGTAGCTAGTACTAGCACAAGTACATTGTTATTTTAACAACTCGGTTTGTCTGTAAATGTATAATGCCACACATACAAAGGTAATGCAGTTAGTTACTTGAGCTTTACCTTTCACAAAAACCACGCTTTTCTAGCTTGCTATAGTGTCGGTTTAGAGGGTCAATAACCCCAAGCTGGGGTGTTATAAACTTATATATTTTACTCCGACTTGAACAGCGCACAACTGAACCATTCCGGAACCGGTCATCATATCAAATCATCGAAAGTTAGCGAACTTGTTTAAATATTAACTCTTCTCTCATCTGTAGAGTTCTTATGTTACATACACATTCCCTTGTTGGCGTTAATTCGAACAATCACTCTCATTTGTGAGCGACGCGACTGAATGTGCGTTTATTGATTTGCAATCGCTGGTTATCAAAATTGACATGATGGTGATACTGTATTGAGAGAGCTGTTATAACTCTTCGATCTCTTTCGGCAAGACAGGCAATGTACTATTTCCATTTTGTTACGTTATCTTGTGCCACAGTCTTGGCAACAACAGCGGCAGCTTACAATTGCGAGCGGCTTCAGGAACGAGATTGCTTCGGTAAACAGTTGTACTATGAGTACACAACCACAGAGCTAGCAGAGGACTCAGATAGTCAAGAAGATGTTAAGAAACGTTTAGATGAATGGTATGGCTTGAGGTTTCTACCGAAATGTTGGCAAGTATTACAACCCTTTTTGTGCGACGTTTACAAACCCAACTGTACGAACGGAAGCGTCAAGCTGCCTTGCCGAGACCAGTGTTTGGCCACCAGAAAACCTTGTTCTGTTGTCGCCAGTTTTCGTAAAGATAAGCCAGGATGGCCCGACTTTTTGAAGTGCGAAAGACTTCCGGCTAACTGCAACGGGACGGTGAGTCGATACTGTTTTCACGTACAATCCCAGTCACGGTTTTCTAACAACGAGTCAGTATAATAAGAAAATGAAAATTGACATAGTACTCGAGTTATTTAAAATACGCATATTTGTTCAGTGTGTGAGCACCCGCTCGTTGTTCCTCTTTAAAAACGACTCAACAAAAAAAAAAAGACATTCTTTCTTCGGTATGCTTTCTTATGCAGTTTTAGTACTCACCACACACTGACACAGCTCAGCCGAGAGGTCAGCGAGTGCTTTGCCGTTGTACTTGGTGTTTGCACTAGTTAATCGTGGACGAGACAAGTGATGCTATGTACACTGAATAAATATAGTCGTTTAACATACTCATAGAGTGGGTGCCTTGATTCTTCAGCCACAGGCTTATAAAATACATGAACCTTGTAAACTTGTTAGTAAACTTAACTTATTCTCGTATTACGTTACTTATAGTTACATCTATTTCTATCTTTTCAAAATCTATATATATATGCACTCAGTAGGCTCCTTATAGTTATTTTTATTTGGGAGTTATAGTTATCCCCAACTTCCCTTTTTTGTGCTAAACACATACATGTATACGGTAGTACATACATCTTATAGCAAGTCAATATTAAGCTACAAAACCACTGAAGGGAAAAAACCCTGTTACAGCAGCTCACACCTATATACCCCCCCTTACCCCCCCTGCTATCTTCCTGGGTCAAAATAGTTACCTTAAATCTGTTCACGATATTTGTAGTGTTGAGGGGAGTGACTTCTCGATAAAACCTGTTGAACAGTATTGTTTGAAAGTCAGCCTCGTCATGGGTTCAGAACAGTAATGACATTTTAAAATTTATACTGCACAGGCTACACATGGATTTGTTGTCAGGTGTATTACATAAGCTAATAATTGACATAAAAGCTACTTGTTGTGTAAATTATTGCATACATATCAAATTTAAATTATCAAAAAGTGTAGGTGTTATTGAAACTGATTTTAAAATTAAATGCTAAATCAAAACCTGCTATAGCTTTTGAAAGAGTTAAGACATTTAAAACTGTGAATAAAAGCTCAGGCAGGCTGTTTAACAGTTTGGAAGCTGCCTGCAAAATGTTCTATTGACTTAGTAGCGTAACAAAACATTCCACACTTCTGTCAGTATAGCTTCATACTGTATGTATCAGTGAAATGGTGTCACTTGAACTCAGTTTGCATTTGGTGCAGTACAAATAAATAATATCACAATCTAAGGAACTGCATGAAAAGTGTGTTTGAACATATCAAGTCTTTAGAAAGTGGCACGTAAGCTATAATTGTGCTACCAAGCATCAGCAGACTGCTTAATGACACTGATGTTATTAACATTAAAAGAACACAACAATGATAGCAACTGAACTGTACAACAGTTGAACTAAAGCCAGGTTCACACTTCTCGTTAAACAGGTTAAAGTTAACCGTAGTTGAAAATTAACTTGACAGTTGCAGTACTCAAACTGGCTCAAAACATATATAATTGTGTTAATTTATCGTAAAGGCATTGAAATGCTCATTTCAGAACCCAAAAAAACCTATGAACACATTAGAAAAGCAAGATTTTAAAGTCGAACTGGTTTAATATGATCATGTTTAGTGCTTGGTATGAATGCAGTATAAGTTATACCAAACTAAATCATTGAATTTTAAGTATAGAAAATAAAGTACTGATTCATACACTTCATACAGACATAAAGTTGGAGAGCAAAAACACCTGTATTGGTCATGCATGTCAGCAACTAACAAATTAATGTTAACATTTATTCATGGGTCTGCCCTCTTTTTCCTTTAATAGGTGTAAATATAATTATTTAATCCATGTCTTTTTCCTGGAACTGAACAAATATACTGGTATCACCATTATACTTAAAAAAGGAAATGGCAGACCAAAAACAGAAAGCCATTAGACTGCATGAGTAACTTTATTCAGCTACTTTTGTTTTTCTATTTTTTATGCATTATTTTAAAACCAATACAATAAATAACTTGCTAAACTGGTGAGCTAGCAAGACTTAGATAATAATTTTAATTCCTGGTTTACTAATACATGTACTTCATTTCTTACAGATAAAGCAGATTGCCCTTGGTAATGAATCAGCCTGCAGTGCACCTCTGGTAGAAACAGACCACCAGCCCAGTTGGTTCGAGGGTGTGCAGGGGTGTGGCATTCAGTGTCAGAACCCAATCTACACAAAAGAGGAACACACAAGAGTTCACAGATTTGTGGCAGCTTTTGGCAGCCTGACAGTTGTCTGTACCCTATTTACCATGGTGAGACACAGTTTTCCTGCTTTGCTTCTATTTTTGATACATTTTACCTTGCTCTATACACGCATGATAAGTAGTTAATTTTTAATGAAAGTAGTTATGTATAAATATATTTTATTGTAAAACTTTAAGTATTTCAGCTCTCAGCTTTATATTTAAAACTATAATAAACCATGCATTCTGATTCATTCATTCATTCATTCATTAACTAAACTTCTCTTTTTGTAGGCCTAAATGTATTCAGAACAATACAATAAAGCTACTTGAAGACACAAATTTTGTCTTCTTTTGCTCAAATGTCTTTCACTGGCTTCACTTATTAACACTCATGACACATTTTTCAATAGTCCACATGAATATGAAGATTACTTCTCCTTGCAGCCTGATGATGTAACATGTTGTCCATTGTTCATCATCAGTCTCAGTCCGAGTTACATGTACCACACACGATCGCGACCGAAAATCTGTTGAGTGCTCTGGTGACTAAGTATAGCTTATGTCAAGGGTTTTCCTTTAGACTTTGTAAAGGTTCTATCCACTGTTTTAACTTCTTTTTTTTGCACAAATGCGGAAACATTACAAGAAGAACGCCATCTTGAAATCTTAAGTCACGTGAGTAAGAAGTTCCAGGCCTTTTCGATTCCTTCAACCGAAATGTTACAGGCACCTTGCCGGGAAAAAATGAATATCATGCAAGTAGATTCAACAACACCACGTTTTTACAACACTACTCACTGCCGTTTTCAGTTAACTTTTTGAAGCGTAGAATGACGTTACGTTGAAACATTTTTTTTCTGAAAACAGGCTTCACAGTTATAAAATGGAGCCGAAACAGCACACGTTTTACACGGCTTTTTTTTTATGAGAACCAGTACCTTCCTGCTTAGCCTGGGCTGTTCTTAAATTTTTGCCAATTTCAGCCTCAAATTATTCTTATTTATTCATAACTTGATAAAGCGACGCTAAGAAATATGTGCTTGCTATCATTTCATCTTGTCTATACAGTGTACCAGGGACCGCGGAGTGGGGGGCCGGGGGGCACTTACCCCACCAAAATTTTAAAATTGTAAAGAGTTAGTAAGAAATGTCTTGCGCCCCCCCCCCCCAAAAAAAAACTGAGTCACTAACGATGTCCCCCAGTCTCAAAGTTGCTCCGCGGTCCCTGTGTCTGTGTTTGTTCACCAGGATTAAATAAAGTTCTTAAATTTTTCTGATCAAAGTTTCAGTCTGCTGATTGTTCTTAGCTTGTTCTTAATTTTTGGGCAAATCTCAGTCTGGGTGTTCTTATAAAGTTTGTTCTTATAAGAAAAAGCGTGTACCTTGTATTTCAGAAACTTATTAAGTTGTTGTCTGTACAGTTTCAGTTATACAAACAGATTAGCAGTCTACGGCGATTCGTAAAGATAAAAATTGTGTGTTTTTATAAAAATCACATCTATTTCTTAACAACTTTATTTGCATTTCTTATTTGTACATCTTCATATCATAAGTAAAGGTATACAAGACCTGGAAAAATCTTAAATGTTAAATTTACTCTTTTCTTTTTATAAAAACACACATTTCTCGGTGGGCTGTGGCTGAACATTCTCGATACTTCTAGTTGGAATCGTGCCGGTCTTTTTACACATTCATTTAGGCTGATCCCGTTCGAAGCATTCTTTAATTCATATGCACCCATCCAAAAGAGCACCAGTATATGCTAAATGGGGAACCCATCAAACGGGTGGCCTCTCAAAAGGATCAGGGCGTGACCATTTCATCTGATCTCAAATGGACTTCCCACATAGAGAACTCGGTAGCCAAGGGCTATCGCATGTTGG
>JAOBRG010388191.1:0-10745 GCA_027574985.1 Umimayanthus nakama | reverse complement strand
CCCCTGTCACACCCAATTTATTTTGATGTTAACTTTTTGTTTGTAATTAAGTGACGAATTGAATAAACTAAACTAAAAGTATCGCAAAATGAACGTTTTTCGCTCATTTTCCGAGGGGAGCCTGAGGCGAGTTTTACAATAGTTGGCTTAAACCGAACAAATTTCCATTTTTCCGATTATTTTTACCAATTGTTAGTTTAACTGTATAGTATTTGTCAAGAAACGTTGAAATCTCTCAAATAATCACAATTTTAACCTCATGCGCAGAAGAGCTGCACACTGCAAAAGGAGGGAATGACCTTAAGAACCTCCTGAAGTCATTCCTCTCATTTGCAAGATTGTTCTTACATTTGGCAAATGCAAGCTTCAGAGTTTGTTCTTGTAAAAAATAAAACCCTCGTACTCACCCCATCAAATTCATATGGCAAGTGTGTTAAGCAATTCTATCATGTACACCGTAGTGCAAAAACTTTAAAAAATGGGGTGGAAGCGGTTTTATGGATCATGTCCGAAAAGTTATAGTATAAACCATTATTTTTTAGTTTGGTTTTAAAATTTAGAATATCGTAACAACAAGCAACGGCAAATGAATAGTGAATCGGCTAGTTAAATAAAACTAGCCGGTCCTTTGTTGCTTTCAAGGTCCCTTAAATATAGTACTACATAAGGACCACCTTTTTTTAGTATGTTACGTTTCGTCACATTGGGTCATATTTCATCCGATTTAATACCGATTCTATACACCTCACTGCGGACAGCGTTCGCCTTTAATTGAGTCTCCACGTTTCTTGAGTCATTGGGAGAACGAGAAATAGACAGAAAAGTCTTGATGCTGGATTTTTGAGAAGTCAAAATATTACAGGTATGACCTTTAATATATATGTGTAGGTAGCACCGTGGTTACTATATACTTTCATTTACTATTTTTAAAAAATCGGCAGCTTGAGCGACCTCGTCAAATAATGAAGATGTAGTTTTACTACGTCCTAAATATGGAGCAGTTTATCCCTATAAGGATATAAGGAAATCAAATCGTGTGTAGCAGCAGTATTGGTACAGAATTTGTGTAATCACCTATATATAAAATGTTAAGAGTTCTTCGAAGACTTTGCTTGCCCGACCTGGAGTCGTACAGTTGAACTCGCCCGTACACAGGCTGAGTAGATGACATTCGCAAACTTAAACGGTACTTAAACGGTAAGTTTTTGTGTCTAACTGTAGCATCTTGCCAGCTTGAGCTTTAAGTTAGTCGAGTATATATCCCAGTCGTATTAGCAATAACGATAAAGGTATGTGATTCAAGCCAGTTGCCGTTTTAGCTTGAAAAGTTCCAATTGTCCGCATGGGTGCCGATTTCTGGTATTGATTTCCTTTCCGATGCGAGTGTGGCAAACCTTGGCTGTATTTTTTTTTTAATCAAAGCAAGAGTCAAAGCTTAACCACAGTATTAGTGAGAACGAAGGAAACATGACAAGAAGGCTGTTTTTTCTATCTGATATTCAGCAACTAAATAGTGCGTGATTTGGGGAACGGCTCGCACGCGCGCCAAAATTGTCTATTGAACTTGAAGCGGCGTTGTTGTTCTGCATTAGCTGTGGTGTAAACGATTATAACGGCCGTTTCTTGTAAGTAAATCAACAGATATACTGACTTTGCTCATAAAAGTGTCACTCAGTCTCGTTTCGGTAAATGCCATAGTGTCTATAGTGTTCATTTGTAATGCATTACTATTAAAACAAGAAATATATTTGAAGGAGAGCCGAGTATAAATGCTGTTAGGAATTTGTATATTAATTAAAATGTCACGCATGAGGAATGGCCTTAATCGGTGCGATATAAATCGTTTGGTACTTGTACAGTAGCAGAACTTGTGATCTCTTCTTGGAGAAAGTAGCAGTTTTATATAAAGTAAGATACTGATAAACTTGGAATTTCAAGCTTACGCTATCTTTGCAAGAATTCTGTTTTCAGTAGAATATTAATTGCTTATATGCAAATACCAAGCTAAAATTTCTAAGAAATTCTTTCAAACAGATCGGGTTTCCAGGAAAATCTAGGACCTTCTCTGGTACAACTTAGGCCTTGTTGATTTCAGTCCCCTTGCGCTATGGTTATTCGGGTTTTAGGTGCTCCTTGGCTCTCACTCATTTGCTCCTTTGTTTCACGATGTGTTTGCAGGCATGCGGGACATAATAATACAATACGAGGTGAATGGGAAACTCGGGTGCTACGGCTATATTTTTCCGTCGTAAACTGGAACATCGCCAGACGTAACTCGATTACTCGGGTTGACTTCGAGTAGCATTATATTGTAATATTGTACAGCATTAAGCAAAATAAAATGCTGGCGTTATCCACAAAAATATCAGTGCAAAAACAAAATCCTTGCCGCTAATGGTTGCTTTAAAATACATGCAGAACTAAGCATGACGATTTTTTGATGTTATTTTATCTTAAAACTTCTTGCTTGATAGCCGCACCAAGTAAAGTTGTCTCTGCCAGCACTATCTTTTCCCTATCCAAAACCTATCTGACAAAGGCTATTTATATCATATCTTTTTTCTAGTTTTTTAGTATCTGACCAACACTAGTTTGTTTCTATCCCCCAGTGCCTATCAAGTATATACATATCCAGTTTTATCTGATCACTAACTTATAAATTCCTATCTTAAATACATCAAAATGCCTAGTTTTTTTGGTATCTCATCTGCCAAAATGGGTAGAATTTTTCAAAGGGCTAGTTTTTTCCCTATCCGTATTCTATCTGGAATGTAGTTGACACAGGACTAGTTAATTCCTATCTCCTACTTGCAAAACTATAGATATGTGCGACAGCTGGCAAATAACCAGGTTGAAGATAAGGATTAACTAGTGTGGCAGATACTAAATAACTAGTTATGAGATAGGAACTAACTAGTATGGCAGATATCAAATAACTAGTTATCAGATAGGAATTAACTAGTATGGCAGATACCAAATAACTAGTAAGCAGATAGGATTTAACCCTATTCCGCCTGGGCTTTTTTGGATGGATAAATCTGGGGGGGGGGGTGGAAAGTGCCCGCGGCCAATAACTCTAAAGCTATAAATGATAATGAAACGAAATTTGGTGAGGTAGTACAGAATCATAAACTAATTAATTTGGTGTAGTTTAGTTGGCATATGATGTGATCAACACGTCATAATTACGTCATACCTGTCAATTTTTTCGATTTTACCAAATTTTTCTTAATCAAAGTAGAAAAGTTTAGAGACGTTTCTGACTTAAAAATGACAAATAAACAGTACAAATGTAATTAAAACTTCCTTTAGAATGTAAATAACAGTATTTTAAACAAATTGAGTTTTACAAATGGAGTTTTTTTCAGCGAAAGTTAGATGTTCAAACCTTACATTAGCTTTTAAACTATAGCTTTCAAATTTTACTGAAACTTCTAGTGTTTCATGCTTATAGTGTAAATAAAACTATTTTGGTTCTGTTTTTATTGTTTTCACATGCAAATGGACTAAGAAAAACTTTCAACTTTGACAAAATGCAAAGTACACGGCCGCCATCTTGGATTTCAAAACATGGTATTGCGCAATACCTATGACATCACAGATCATGTGTGACATAAATTGTTTTACAGGGAATATCGATTAATTGCCTTATATACTAACGTTTAGCTATTGTTTCAAAGATTTTGTGAATTAGTGGACAAAAGTACTAAAAAAGTCAAAATTTGAGTAGACATGGTGTCTAAAACGGTGCTGCCATGGCAACAAATGATACCCTTAAGGCAAAACTTTTCCAGAATCTTGTTCTCCAATAAATTTTAGTGAAAGTGGCCAAATTTGGTTGGTATTTCTTTATTTTTAAGGAAGTTCTCAAAAATTGAAATCGGTGCAGGCTCTTTCCGCACCCCCTTCCCCCAGATGGAATAGGGATAGCTAGTATGGCAGATAGCAAATAGGGGTTATCAGATAGGAGTTAACTTTAGCCTGCAAGCGGACTCATTTGTTCGAAAAATTGGGGAAAAGGGAGGCGGAAGGGGAGGAAAGAGCTTTTTAGTATGGTAGATACCAAATAATTACTAGAAAACAGATTGCAATTGATGCCAAAATAACTAGGTAGGAGAGATGAAACAACCAGTAAATATTATTACCACATGTAAAATGGAGATATAAATGAAATAGAATGACAGTCACAGATACTTAAGAGCTACAGTAGGTAGGATGAAATGGAGGTTATAACCTGACATGTAACTTAGATGACTTGTATGTACAGACATGTACATGTATTTGGCAGAACAAGAATAGCAGACACTTAAATTTACAAATAGCAACTTTAATACAACATAGCATAAGATTGACAAAGCACCAGTGAAATAATACATGTACTGGAGGTGAATAGGACAAGTTTGCTCTTTGTATACAGATTTAACTATACCTTGTTACTCAGAATTTATACATGTACATAATGTCATTTTCCAGGATTCATACCCTCAAACGCAACGAAAACTTTTAGGACCACTTCCAACAGATTCAAGGACTATAGCTGTAACAAACAGAATTTTAAAATATTGTCAGAAAAAAAACAATTGGCAAACCTCAAGCCCACATTCAGTTGACTTCACTGTGGTGGAAACCGAAAACAATTAATTATTTCAGCCCAAGCCAGTTATCAGTATGTAAATTATCCTTATACCATCCATACAAAAAAGAGCTGTTGGTTATGAGAATAAAACAGATGATCATACACAGCAACAATAACAGTTTAGGAGAATTCAGCAATACGTCATCACTCATATGGTTTACTTGGGGCCGAGAGGGATAAGGACTTTAACTGACTAGTCCAACGCCTGGAATTGTTTTTTCCAATTCAAAGATTTCAAGGAGTTTCAAATACCGTTGGAACCCTAATTAATCATAAGCTTTGTTACTAGCATGAATTAGAAATCCACAAATTCTAATTATTAAATCATCTTCTTTAATTTACTTGTTGTCAGTCCTCTTGTCCCTGAATACTCCACTCTGTCTTCTCCATTGCTATAACAGACAGAAAAAAGAATAAGTGAATCACAGTTTCTAATGCAATTTATGAAATAAAGATGAATAAGCAACATTGTAACATGTTTATTGTGCAATTATGGATTGAACTAGCTTGTGCACTAATCAAAATACGGTTGAAATGGGTAAAATGGCCGGGGGAAGTAGTTGAAATTTAATTTTGATCTTTTTCTGGTTTCGATTCTCTCTCAGTCTGGTATGATCGCAAAAGATTTTTCATTTTGTAATTTATCTATCAGTCTTAATGCAAAAAACCCCTCCACCCAACAAAAAGAAAGTAACTTTAATTACATGTAGGTTTTTAACTTCAAACTAGAGACTGTTCAAAAATACTGGAGTTCCATTGTAATGAGTTGCAAACTACATAAGTTAAAACCCTGACCTGACTGATTGGTAAGAATTTCAAAAATTATGGGAAACTCTTTATGTATAAACACAAAGGCCAATACTATGAGTGAGTGTTGTTGATGTATGGCATCGAGCAACTGTTAAGACTTTGTATTGGAATTTTGAATTTCACCGTTATCATCGAAAATAATGAATAATGGAACTGTGACTTGCCTGGAGTGTTGTTCGTGTCTTTCTTGCTTTGTGGTTGCGATTTCAAGCCTTTTCGGCGATTTTAAGTCCCTCAGTTTTTTCCCTTCAATAATGAAAGAAAAGGATGGAAACAAATCCACTCCAGTCGACCACATTCGAGTTATCCCACACTCAATCGTTGCTAAATTTTTGCTGTGAAATTGCCTGCCCTCGCTTTTAAACTCCACAAAACCAAAGGTAGATAGATTTCCAAACAATTTAAATGCTGAAAGTCTGCAGAGCTGCTGTTGTCAAGGCTACGAGCCAGCAAGAAAATTGAAGATGCTGCCATTAAAAAGCGGCCATACATCAACAACACTCACTCATAGTATTGGCCTCCTGTGATCAAAGATCAAACTGTCTTTATAGTGCAATGTTTATATAGATGTGATATGGCACAGGAAAAGCATTCCAGAGTGTAGTGCAATTTTAAAATACTAGCTCTATACAGAGTTACAATCATAATCCACTGCTCTAGCCAATTTTAAAAAATGTAACTGTATACAACTAGCTTTTCTGTGAATTTTAATACCAAAAGGCAAAATAGAATATAATTTAGTACACGGTAAATGTGATAAGGCAGTGTGTGTGTGCATTTGAGACCATTTGATAAAACTGTCTTAACAAAGGGAAATAGACATTTGTCAAACATAAACGTAGATATCAACTGTAGCTATAGAAAACAAACAAAAATATGACCAAGCGACAAAAGGTATAAACGCTCGGATATGTGGTCATGCATGATTATCATTTTATGGCTACAGCAAACCCCATGCATAGCAACTGAACTGGCATGAACTCTTTCGATAAATACATGACTCAAAAAGCTGCTGGATTTTCTTTGATAAATTGCAAAAAACTCAGTCTAGAAACTAAATGCCGTAATGATGCATATATGAGCAATCAATTCACATAAGTTTCGGAAACTAAAACTTCACTTACGAAATGCAAGTTGTGTACCCCCAAGATCCGCTACGGCTATCTTTGAGTGTCTTTCATCTCTTCAACTTGGTTCTTGTCACAGCAATACATAACGTTACCGACAAAATAATCGAAGAACTTTGAAAATCTGGGCCCTGAAAACTCTTGGTCGATCGAAAGAAAGACCAATGCTCGGTCAATCAAGTGTTGGCGCTCAAACCGCCGAGCATGCTCACGAGATGTCTGGCTGCTGACCGGAAGTGTGATCGGGAGCGTGAACTGCTGAGTTGCTCGTGATTTGCAGATATTATTCGATCAGATGAGGACCACAGATGGATAAAAAAAAATCTTCTGTGTGAGGCACAATAAGTTATGGTACCAAACAAATGTCGAAAAAAGAGAAACTCGAAGCAAAAACAATTAACCTAAACGTTTTTTAAAAGTCTTTTAACGCGATACGAAATCAAACAGGAAATTTAACGCGATTGACAGCCTGTCTTCAGTTAACTCACTTTTCTCTGACAAGGAATTATAAATGATTTCCGTTTCCAGTTCTGGGTGAAAGTGGAAAAAAATATTTTGATGGTGATCATTTCAGATTAGTGTAATGAGCAGTGAGTTTGACAAGTTCTTGAAAAACTTCGATCTTCAAGTAGGAAATAGCTTTAATATAGCGCGTACTCAGATGGGTTTCAGATACTGTAGTGCGGTAAATTCTTGAAGAACTTCACGTGTATAATGGGATTTGATAGGTTTTAGATAGTTTGCTCAAAATGTATATAAAAACTATCCGACTAATCAGATAGGTTTCAGATAGTACAACTCTTCAAAAAATTCTTGTTTATTTGGGAAATAGGTTTTAGATATTTTGCTCAGATAGGTTTCAGATAAGGCAGTTCTTGGATGATTTTCTTATACAATGGGGAGATAGCTTTTAGATAGTTTACTCAAAATGTATATAAAAACTATCTGATTAATCAGATAGGTTCCAGGTAGTGCATTTTATAAAAAAAATTGTTTACTTGAGAGTTATGTATTAGATATTTTGCTCAGGTGCAGGTCTCGAAGGACTTCCTCGTACAATTGGGAGATAGGTTTTAGATACTTTGATCAAAATGGATATAGAAACTATCTGAATAATCAGATACGTTTCAGATAGTCAAGTCAAACTAGCAAGGTTTTGAAAAACTTCTTCTTGGATTGGGAGATAGGTTTTAGATAGTTTGCTCAAAATGATTTGAGTTATAGGACAAAAAGATAGGTTTCAGATAGTGTATCCAAACCAGCAAGTTTTCATAAATTTACTTATGTTTATGGAGGGCAGGTTTCAGATGTCAGATATAGGCTGCCCTATCTAAAAATTTTGACGGATAGCTTTTAGGTAGGAAAATAATTCAGGCAGCTAGTAAAAAGATAGAGTAAGATAGCTGTAAGATAGCAAAAAGATAATAAAAAGATATGTTTGGTAGTCTAAGGGGCGCGCGAACTATAGATCTGTGTCCCTAGGACCAAAGAAACCCTCCATTACAGCCTCGATACACAAAACCGAAACATATAACGTATACTTTCTTGGAACTAAGTTCTTTTTTCTTCTTGGCGAAAGTTTTTTAACACTTTTATTAAAAATGTACGTGTGTATGTATGGTATAGAGTTTATGGCTTTGGGACCTCAAACTTAAGTTTGCAAGGTTTCTCTCTTTAGTAATACAAATGCAAATACCATGCTAAATCAATTTGTTTCTGATTTCTAAGGCCCGTTTCAGACGATGATTACAACAATGTTTTTGAACTGTGCAGCGTGTTATACCAACTTTACAGCTCGTGTTTGCTTGAGTCACAGCCTCTGAAGCTCAAATCGTTGCAAACTGCACGAAGAACGTTGTACCGCGTAGCTGTATCCACAGCGACCTTGAAGACTGGGTGCACAAAAAATGGCAAAAAGGGAAACCCCATTTCCACTGAAAGAAGCAAGTCTTGCCAGTTTTCTACAGCTGTCTCTTAAAATAAATTCCTTTTAGAAAGGGTGTGCAAACATTAATTAGGAACAAGACTGAATTCGTCAGTGCGGCAGTTGCGACACCATCAGTGCTAAAGTTTGTGACAACTTCAACAAACGTGACAATTTTTACTCGTGCGAAGCAATTGTGTTTCTAGAAATACTTTCTAGAATTAAAAGCCGTCCCATAATGTGGTACTCTTTCTTATCCAGTTTTCAAGCAAAATTAGCCTGTTTTTGATACTATTGTGTTTGTTCTAAATTATGAAATACTGCACAAAAAAAGTGCACGAAAAGTTTAAAAACAGGTCGCGTTTTCTGAAATCTCAGAACCAAAATTCCGATTTGTTGCTAAAACGCTGTTTATTAACAAGCTCATTTTCGACGTTTTGGGCTTTGTAATCAGACTCAAATCAGATTGTAAAATATCACCGTTCACTAACATTTAAGACTGACTGTCTAAACGCAGTCAACTGGAAGCAGACATGCCATTAAAAAAAGGGTAAAGAAAAATATAAGTCACATAATAAGTGATTTTTACTGTTCGATACAAATGCAAGTATTTTATTTACTAAGAGACAGATAAAACTAAGCTCACCATTGCACATTTTAAGGGCCTTGTCAAAAAGTACAGGGGGTGGGCAGGAGGAAATGAAAACCCGGCTTTTCTATAAAACGTGACCCATCCACTAATAATGGCAGAAAACTTTGGTAACCCACCCCCGACAAGGGCTGAAAAAAACATGACCCACCCCCATAACTCAACTCCGAATATGTTTTTATAACTTTTTTTCTTTGTATCTTTAGTATCGAGTAACATATAAAAAATAAAACAAGCACACCAATTTTTATAAGCCAAAATGGTCAATACTCATATGTTGCAGTTATATCTCGATGCAGTCTTAAACTTCAATGAGTATTGATACAATTTATAACAATCGCACTATTATTTACCACGAAACATCTGACTGAGGGGCAAATTTTTATCATTGCTGTCAGCTGTATCAACACGTACATTTTCCCCAACGTTCTCAACAAAAGCTGACTCGTGCTCTGAGTTGATGTCTTTTCCCGATTTATAGCACTGCATACTCTGGGTTAACTCCATAGGTTTCATTTAGAGTTAGTCTGGGATTAATACTAGTCGGGCTTTGGAGAACTAAGTTTTTGATTGATTTAGTTGGTTAGAGTATTAGCCTTCCTTTTGAATTTTACCTGCTTGAAATAATCATATCATTGATTGGCCAAATTTAAACAACGCTACATATTCTACTACAAAAAACTACTGTATACACCTAATGCGTACACTGTCTTCTAAATTTGTTATAATGTAAAAAAATAGTGGGCATGTCAAAGGCAGTTTTGCAATAGGCATCTTATAAAGAAACACCTAACTCTCACAGCTCCCACGACTTTTATCTGTCAAAGGCATTCAGAAATAATTGCCCATGCAAATTCACCACGGCTTTATTCACGCTTCACAGGGCCTCACACGGTTTCATCCACGGTTCTCACGTTCTCTGCCATTCTCACTTTATTTTCCACGGTCATTATCGTCCACGGTCATTATCGTGGATCCCACAGAATCATGGCAGGGATCACAGGATCAAGTCTGCGATCGCTGCCGTGGCATGTGTTTTTTTGCAAGGGGTTCTCTTCTAAAATTTTGATTTTTCCTAATTTTTTTTTCTAATGGTACGTATATGATATTTTTCATTGATAAACAAAAAGGGCCACATAAAGGTGGCAAGTACTGCTTGGATTTGTGCATAATAATATTTTTATAAAATATTTAAAATTGAACTGAAGAATCATTCTATTGTACAGCTTTTTGATTTTTTTTAAAGTATTGATAATTTCTAATATACTGATTTCAAAAGAGGCTTGTATTTATTTGGTGAGCACGAGTATTTTAATATATCTTCCAGTCTTCACAATAATGTGGAACTGGAACTACAAAAGACTGAACTTTAAAGGTGTCAAGTAAGAACAGTTAAGAAATGTATTATATAAATAGAACAGTACTTACAAGTGACATGGTTTCTATCTCTAAAATCTTTCTTTAAGAACTCTATGAAATTACAACTAGGGTCAGAAACTATCATGAGCCACCCCACCACAGGCTGAAAAGTGGGGTGACCCACCCCTTTGCATGAGGTTCGAAACTTGCTGACCCACCCCCCCAATTTTCCTCCGGCCC
>JAOBRG010388180.1:0-10745 GCA_027574985.1 Umimayanthus nakama | reverse complement strand
TTAGTACCATTTAAATAAGAACCTGTTTAGCCTAACTTGGAAAAACTTAGGTTCTTATACGCGGGTTTTTACTGTACACGCTATTATACCCGATAGTGTGAAGTTGTCACCGCAAACAAAACCCTCACGAAATATGCAGTTAGCCAAATTTGTATGCAAATATGAAAACGAAATACGAAACAAAACACTAACAAGAACACACATAAATTGAGAGCTAAAACACAAAAATAACAGGGATATAAGCTTATTTTAGCTCCAGCTCCCTACCTCTACCTCAAAGTCAAGTGCAGAGAAGACTTGGAAAAACATTAGAGTTCTAGCCATGCAACCATTTTCATCAATTTTCAATTTATGTCTGCCGTTTTCACGGCTATAGAGTTATTAAATTTAGGACTCCCGTAACTCTTCAGGTATATTTGTTGCCGTGTATTTACGACCATCAATATACAGCGTCGTGTGAACCACCTTCGCCGACTTCCCCTGCGCTTGTGCTTTCAGCATAGCACGTACCATAATGCCCCTCTCCTTTCGAATTGCTGTGGGGTAATCTGCCGTGAAGTAGCATTCTCTGTATACCTCATTTTGGCTCTCTTTTAATTTCCCTTTCTCCCTGAAAACATCATCACGGTCTTCGCGACAGAGGAACCGGATAATAATCGGTCTTGGTCTTGGTTTTGCTCCTTGAGAGTTTGCGTTTTGTGGCTTTCTGCCGACTCTGTGGATGGCATGAAACCGCATGTGCAAAGGTGATACGTATAAATGTTGGCCGATGATGTCCCTTATGATTGATCTTAGATTTTCATCTTCAGACTCAGGTAAATTCATCAATCTTAGGTTTTCTCTCCTTGTGTAGCTTTCTAAGGCCAAGCTCTTTGATTTTTCTGCTTCCAGGGAGCTGTGTAGGCTCTCAACTTCTGCTTGCAGAACTTTTATTTTTTGCTCATGTGCCTCGTGGCGTTCCGATGACTCGTCTAGCCCGCCCAACGCGGATTCTAACGATTTCTCGATCTCTCGGATAGATTCCTTTACGCATTGCATTTCGACTTTGAAGTCGTTATTGAGAATATCCATGTCAGTTTGAAGTTTGTTAATCCCGCTGTTCACTTCATCTCTCAGCACCTGAATCGAGTCTAGTATCATCTTAGTTGACTCTTTCGTCATATCCCGTTCACAGTCGGCCATATTGGTCTTTGATTTTTTTTCTTTGGGTTTCTGGTCAGGCGAGCTGTTGCTACTGCCTCTCTCTGCTCGTTTAGACATGACGGAAGCACATAGGGTAATGGAGTCGCTCTGCACTGAACGGAGCTTTCACAACTAACGGTAGAAAGGGAAATTGCCGGATAGCTTACTTTGAGCTATAAAACACACGTCTGCACTCCATCGAACCCCAACTCCCAGTCTGAGGTCAACATTCTACTTTACACTCTCCCCAACTTTAAAAAAGTTTCATCCTTGACATTGAATAAAGCAAAATAAATGTCCACTCTGTCCATGCGACAAGTACTTGGATTCCAGGTGGTGAATCCTGGAGTAGGGTGATCAATCCCACTTCGCGTACAACGTCCATGCGATATCTCATAGGCATGCCATTCCCTATATATTTTAGTGTTCAAATACTAGCATCATTAAATTACATTAAACTATCCCTTCGGCGATCGTTTCCCGTAGGACTCGAGATATAACCAGTCGACTCTTTCCAGAATATTTTGCTAGTACAACATCCAGATGTTCAGCAAATTCCGTAAGCTTTTCAGTTGATAAACCACAAATTTTGCCCTCCAACTCCAATTGTTTTTCTTCCAATTCGGTCGCCATGTTGGAAACAATGAAAGCCACACAAGATATCAAGTTGAACAACAGCCACAAATTTGTCCTTTCTCTCGTTCCATTCGTCATGTATTCGGTATAGATCCTGGTCACGGCACCAATTGTTGCGTTGTGTTTTGTATTTCCATAATAAACAAGCAAATAAATCAGTGAAACAAGTAAACTTTTACTGATTTTACTCGACAGAAGTGAAAGCAAATCCGACCTCTCGCCTCGTGGCCTCAACAACAAAGTAGCGCATGCGTCACATCAAATCCGCTGACCGGAAGCGACAAAGTTAATTTGGGGGGTCAACATTCTACTTTCTTTACATTTGCACAAATCCATACTGATATATGAGTAAAGTTAAGTTCAGAGCATTCCAGCAGTATACATCGAGTGTGGAACCAAATCTTGCACAAGTCACATTGAACTCCTCGCTGGTTACAAGTCACTGGTCTTGCACAACAACCGCAAGGATACTTTACCCGGGGTCCAGGATTTGTCTCAACACTTCCGCTTAGCAGTAACAACGAGAACGGGGAAGTAGTTTGCAACCCGTTTCCCGTTTCAAGATGGCGATCGTCATTTCGTGGTCCTGGTTGGCTCTATAAAAAATCTCAAAACTACTTCAAATGGCACTTTGGAGGCAAACGTTTCGTTGAGGCCATAGTTAATAAACTTATTTTGCTGATCCTGATATTTGTCTTGCCTGAAAAAGGTCATAATTACGGCAATGAGCAAAAATGGTGGAGCCACAAATTTAGTCCTTCTTGCCGTCGTTGTTCAGCGTTTTTTTCCCCTTAACCTGGTTACACATAAATTATGTATTTCATAGGAATAGCCCACAAAGTAAGTGCCTTAAAGGGTTTTTCAGTTCCCCCCCCCCCCCCCAACCTCCCCTGCCTCTTTAGCACGAGCTTTGCAGGCTGTTTCATATGTTTCTCCAGAGCTTTATAACTTTAATTTATCTCACTGAAGGCTTTAGACTTCAATAAATATTTTCTGCTTTCCAATATAATACTGCATGATATGTTACATCGCCTGTACATATCATAGCGATAAAAATTATAACTAGGGATCATATGTTTTACTGTATTTTACAATCAAAATTTCCAATTAAAAAATAAAAAACTCCCTATAGCTATGCATAGTTGATAGAGCGATATTAACTATGAGCTATGCTACCAACTATACAATTTCTGAAAGAAGAACGCTAACCAATTTTTTTTTTTAACTTGGCCCTGACTTTTATTTTCTACTTTCCATTTTTAAATCGTGGATACGCGAAGCTTTAAAAAACACGAGTTCTTGGGGACACCGATGTCACTCGGTCATAACTCAATTGTTAGCACGTAGCCAATCAGAATTCCTTAAATACCTCATCCTGGTAGCAAATCAAAACAAGCATTTAAACAAAATGGAACAACGCGTGACATCGACAGAGACCAGACATGCCAGAGCTCGGTTGAAATGAACAAGCGTTCAGATCAAGACAAACCACAATGGTCATCATGTCTGGCTTTTTGCATAATAAAACATTCGCGAGCACTCCTTTTACAGTTTAAGTTTTATCCTTTTAGGAAAGTGATTAATTTTTTCCGTCATTTTGTATACTTTCAATAGTTCTGAAATATCACTGCCTATTTGGACGAGAAGACAGAACTCTACCCTGTCGATCCCTTATGCTCACGGGGAAAATTTTGGCTATATATTCCGATAATACGTTGAGCTACAACGCGGAAAGACTTTTCGTTTGACTTTGTCACGTATCCACGATTTCACCGGGGCAAACGGTGCTTTGATTATGTTAATGTATGATATTGGTTTCCTGAACACTTCGATTTAAAATACGAAAATAAATAGGGACGTGTTTTAAATTATTTTAATGTATTAAATTTCTGAAAAAGGGCGCTAACCAATCTTATTTTTTACTTGGCTTAATACAAACCTGTAGTTAAATATTCTGTTCCCTTCGTTGCCCAGTTGCGTCTGTGGAAAAAGCTTCATCATTTAACTTGAAAGGCCGAATGCGTCGTCGCCAACGAGCACAAACGGGGTACACGAAGTGCGAGATGGAAGAGTTTGTGGTTGCCGGATGTCTAGCGGGTTGTCCTCCGATATTAAGCTCTTCTTCGTGGCTGACTTGTTCCATATTCCACCGTCAGACATCCACCCATTTGCCCCCACATCGACGTAGATTAACTCATAGTCTGGGCCCACCACTGCAAGTAGCACAACACTGTCGCTGCCTTTATAGTTTCGGTAGTGGGAGCCAGTGCAGCCAGGTTGGACCATGACGATGTGTTTGCCGTATACGGCCCCAAGCAGTTGGGGAAATTCTAACGCTGGTTGAAACTGCGTGAAATCCTCTTCCACTCTTCGTTAGATTTCGTTGTCTTAAGGCAGTTGCCCCCAATTACTTGAAAAATGGCTTCCCAAACTTCCGCGACGATTTCAGATATTACTTGACGCAAGTCGCGAAACAACAGCGCCAAAGATCGAAACGGCTCCCCAGTTACCAGGAAACGTAAAGTTATAGCAACCCTCTCCTTTGGCTTTATTGCATTTGGCTTTGTTGCCACTGGCATATTTGTTTCCTGCTTGGCGATGAGAGGCTCCAACAACCCAACAACATTGTTGAAGCTCTCAACGTCCATTCTCACAAGTTCTCGGAAAGTCGGGGTGTCTTCCGCTGCCAACTCACGCATTAGACAGTGGAATGCGCCCTTTTCCTCCTTCCTCAAAAGCCACTTCCTCACTCACATTTTTCTCTCCGAGACTTTTCTTTCCTTTTCTTCGTCAAGAAGGAGGATTACGGACAACGCGGCTGCAGCTTTCCTAATTGACACAGCTGCCATTTTGTTGCTTGCGTGATGTTTACCATCTCGACATCGGCTTAGTAGCCGCGCGACCTTTGTTGCGTGCAATGTTGCAAAGGGTGGCCAAACGAAAGTGACACATTTGTGCGCAACGTTGCATGCAATGTTGCATCGTGTGGTCGTGCCTTTATGCAAGAATGGATACCGTTTTGGATCCACCGACTTCATTTTGCCTACGGTTTTGATTCGTGTGAGGTATATTACTACTTCATGTCACAAAACTGTTCACCAACGTATCGTTCGCTGCTCTCTAAATATTTTTCATCTTGGCGTCCACAACCTATTGTAAGGTAACAATGCTGATTTTTTACTCGTTCAGTAACTTAAACTCCGAACATTTGAATAGTTTCTTTAAACAACGTCTACTATCATTATTGTTATCATAATCATATCTATTACTATTATGATTTTCATAATGTTATTGTTTCTATTATTATTATTATAATTATAATTATAATAATAGTAATATAAATAATAGTAATAATAGATGTTATATTATATTATAGTAGCCTTGTTTAACACTGGCCTTTACACTTTCCTTTCCAGGTGTGGCAAGTCTCGTGCTGTCAATGGTATGCCCTCCACCTCGACAACAGTGTTCAACAAGTCGGCAGCGGTTTTTTTACTGAACGTCCACAACTTGCTCATCTGTGTCAGCATAGAGTATTTCTTTAGATACTACAACGCAATTTAACATTTATTTAAACAGACTTGGCAACCGATTGATGGATGATGATAAATTACATTTAATGACTAATTGGATTGGTTTAAAAAAACAGAAAGTTTTACGCAACAAAACTATGGGTACAGTAAAAACCCGCTTTAAAAGCAAGTACATTAAACTTACTCAGGCTAAAATATGGTCGACAAATTAACAAAAAAAAGAACAAATTACGTTTCGCCTGACAAAGAAAAATAATCTTACATTTGGAAGACATGTACACACCTTCCTTTTTCATAAGAATACCTTGACAAGAAAACTAAGGACAACCTGAACCTCGTGCGAAACGTTTTGTTTAATGACATCTGGTCCGTACACCTATGTCTATCTTGCGGACATGGGATATGAGTACATGTTTTCAAAAATCCTACCCTTTTTGAGGCGTTGTGCCGCTTTTTCCTCTGTTCTTGTTCGTCTCGGATGCTCCGCCAGTCGCAGTCCAATTGAAAAATGTTATTCGCTATAAGGAGGCTTGCACATTGGATCTTATCTCATCTTTCGGCAAAACTACTTCTCTTTCAGTTCTAATTTTGAAATTGTTTTGGGTCACTAGATTTGCGAACCTACAGTCCAGTGATCCGTCAGGGAAGATAGCCTCGACCCTGCCAAAATAGAGGCCAACGGTAAAGAAAGCCGCCACCCACTGCCCTTCTTTTACCTACAACCAAACAGCAGTCGTTAGTACGAGTACAAATTGGTAACTTATATGACAGGCGTTAAAACAACTCCAGGTTCAGCCGTTTCGACTTCCATTATTTGAAACAGTCAGTGAGTTTATATACTACCGACATGGCTCGAAAGAAAAAGAAGAGGGAACTAAGATGGAAAAAAGTCTGTTCTTTTTATACCTTTGACTTCTTTGACGTTTCAATTTCATCTGATTCTTTGACCTCATTGGCTACGGGGAAAACGATAAATAAATTAATCACTGACTCCTGAAAATAAAAACACCATACCAAAAAGCTTCAGTGATTGCAAAACCAAGCTGCTCCCATTAATTAATTGGCACGGACTTATCGTGCCACCCAAGCGGTAAAGTGAGATGTAAGTGAGTCTTAAAACAATGAAAGCGTTCGTCATTAGCCGTATTGCGAAAACTGTTATTTTGATAAAGTTACCGTGGATAATTCCAATTCCAATCCATCCACACTCGATCCATCCATCTATCCACACATACATAAAATCATACATAACTTCATACGCACATACATACATACACGTATACATCTACTAAATTCAAATGGTGTTATTGTCGAGATAAGAAAGCTTGTAATTGAATACTTTGGGGATTGCACTTCCATAATTCGATCTAAAAATATATAATACAGTTTTGCTCAGCTGAAGCTGAATCGGTCTGTTCACATTCACTTGGTGTCTAAAGTTGTCAAGACCATTACTTGCAGTCAAAAGGTAGAAGGTAAGAAAAACGTAACAAAGTAGCTTGTTTGCGCATACATGGTTGGAGATCTCTGCTTCTAAATTCGATTTCAAATAGCGAGCTAACGATCCGATAATACTGTGATACAGACAATAAATGAATGTAACAGGCGTGGTTATGTGCCTGCCGTTTGGTTGGTTGGTGCACATCAGCAACTACATATACAATTGTCCAATTTCTGCAAAATGAAAACTTTTTAAATTACATACAGCATATGGAATGACTAAAACCCCTCACATTGTAATACAGATCAACAAGAACTGAATGTAACAGGCGTGGTTATGTGGCTGACGTTTGGTGGGCTGGTGCATATCAGCAACTACAGTTATACAATTTCTGCAAAATAAAAACTTTTTAAATTGCATACAGCATATGGAATGACTAAAACCCCTCACATTGTAATACAGATCAACAAGAACTGAATGTAACAGGCGTGGTTATGTACTCGACGTTTGGTTGGCTCGGTGGTCTGGTGCACATCAGCAACTACAGTTGTACAGCTATCCAGGTTCTTTAAAATGAAAAATTTGGTAAAATCGTAACAGGCCCGCCTGATGGGATTGTAAAATATTTAAAATGATGCAAAATAACGTGGTAATGGTAGGATTGACAACTTAAATGCATTTCCTGCAGTTTGAAGAACCGGGATTTCTTTTTTTTTTCGGTGGAGCATGGCCCCGGTTACCCCTAAAACTCTTCAAGAGTTTCCGACCATCCGGATTAAGGCGGGATTGTTCCATTTTAATTGAGAATCCCGCATCCCGACTCAACTTCAGTATCCCGATTTTGAAGATCAGCTCTCACAAGTATGTCTTGTTAAATTATCATGTTTTTGTTACAAGATAAATAAATCGCTTTTGTTGGACAATTCGGAGTTGCAGTCATGATACTGATGAGTGACGCTAGAACTACACAATAAAATCACAAAACAAGACTTTCCAGCATTTCCAAATCAAACATTTAACTGCGAGTTCGCAGATCCATTTTCACTTTGACTCTGAGAGACACTAAGACTAAGACCAATCCTTTTCCCAGCGAGCTGAACGTAAACTCGCAGGGCGTAAATGAATAGAAGATAACTACACTGTGTACATTTTGGTCCTTTGTAAGAACCGGCTATTGTGTTTTATGAGTATTTTAAAGGGGTGTGACAACAAGTTTTAATTTTGAAAATATTTTACAGCTTTTGACATCGTTCCTTTGTCAAAATAACGAAGAAAATACAGAACAATTTTTGGAACCTTTTCGACATAGGGTGTTGGAAATGGCGTTTTAAGGCTTTCAGTTTTAAAAATTTTCTGGGGGGGCATGCCCCCAGACCCCTGTAAAGTCGTCCCGATTTTAGCTAGTTTATCCGTAGGTTTTATGCTCTGCCCCTTGTGTCGTTGCAACGTACATGGGGATCTTTACAGCATTTTGAAATTTTGGGGTCCCCGTTTCTTGAGATACGCACCCCCGCACAAAAAATCCTGGCTACGGGCCTGCGTAATACAGATGCAATTGAATGTAACAGGCGTGGTTATGTACCTGACGTTTGGTTGGCTTGGTGGGCTGGTGCACATCAGCAACTACAGTTATACGATTGTCCAATCTCTGTAAAATGAAAAATTCTGTAAGGTCATCCATTAAGTATAATAGAACAGGCGTGGTTTTGTACCTCGGGTTCAGCCTATTTCGTAGCCCGGGCGGTATAGCCCTTTTTCCTCTAGTCTGCACCCAGCTATACTGAAGGGTGGGCCGTCAGTACTCAAAGAACACTGACGGTTTGTTTATTATGCATGCTAAAGGATGCAGTTTCTGGTTAAATTAAACCAATTTCAAGAAAGATTGACCAAAAAGAAATCTATACATCAAAGATATGACGTCAAGGGATGTTGGGTGACAGCTTAGAAATCAACTGATGTCATTTGCGTTTCACCGCACCTTCAACAGATTGCTGTTTCGGCAATATAGACTGAACTGAGACCACTTTACATACAGCAAGCATAATAAGCTATTACCCAGCATTCTACTGGGTAACATTCATGATTTAAGTTTCTTTTTGGTCAACCTTTCTTGAAATAGGTGTATATGGCCACTCGTAAAACGCGGCTTAAAAAGTTATTCAGTTTGTTTCCAAACGATACCAAGATGACCACAAAAAACCGTCACTTGCGAAGCGAAAAGCAAAATGTTAACCTCCTGTCTGGTCTCTACACAGCTTTGTTCTAGTTGGTAATCACCTTCCTCAGATTGCCTTAGGTCCTAATGTTTCATTGCAAAGTCACAAAATTAATGAATCGTAACCGTAAAGTACTTTTATTTTATGTAGATACACAGCCTCGAGCGTAATCAGAGGCTTGTATATGCAGCACTTCGTGGGGGTCTTGGATACTCGTCTCTTCCAATGTATTACAGAAGACTTATGATAAGACTACAATTTAAGCTATAGTGACACCAAGCTTGTTGTTCTGGTCTGTCGGCCTTTCACACTAACGTCTTCGCATGGTCATCTGTGGGTAATCACAGTCCATTAAAATATCACAGAAAGTCTTCGATAGTGGGCTCGAACTGAAGAAGGAAACAACTGAAAATGGACAGGGTACTCATTTGTGTGAACTGAAACTTACCTGTATAAAGCTGTCGTCGGTACTCCGTTGCTTCCTTAAATTTGTGAGAGCAAAGTTAAGCCTTACTGGGGGTTCTTGCAGCTTAAATTAAAAAAAATAATCTGTTAATAGTGTTAGGCTACCAGAGTTAAAGAGCATACTGTAGTTCAGTGGTAACTTTTAGAAAATATATCTTTAAAGATTGGTTTGACGCAGGAACGTTCAAATTGATTATTGCAGATAGCGCATTGGCCATTATATTGCAGACAGAGCTTCGGTTCTCTCAATAGCGTCGATTCTTTTTTTAAAGTAATTTTTAAAAAACCTCAGTTTCAGATATTTTTGCGTATATTTATATTCATGTAATGTAACATCTTTATTTTCACAAATACCGGCATGGTTCCGCGCATACCTTTCATTTGATTTCACGGTTAAAAGAGTCAAATCGAACGTCGTCGTTGCATTTAACCCATTTTTAATTTCTTATATCAGTAAACATACTATGACTTCTAAATCAGTTTACACTGTCTAGAAATTGTTTATAAAAACACTCATCAAACTCACTGTCAAAAGTCGAAACAAGTTTGAAAAGCCAAAAGCAAATTTTAAGAATTCAACTTATTTTTTTTTGTTTGGTGAAAATCCCGACCGCAAACACGACTGACGTCTTGCGCAGGCTTCGTTGGAGTCGCCATAATAAACTGTTAACCGCCATGTGATGGCACGAACACAACTCTCAAGATGAAGGACGAAGATTGCTTATGATTTTTTGATAAAAACCAGCTTCCAAAAAGAATGCAGAGAGTATTAACCAACAAAACGTTGTGGCTCACAAATCGCACACAAGCAATTTGAACTAGAAATCTTTGCACAACCAGAAGCCGGAAAGCGCGAAATATTCACAATTCGTTCGCGGCGAAAACAAACAACCCAAGGCCAAAATTAGAAAACGGGGATCGGGTGACAGCGTTACGTTTGTAAATGGATTAACCATTAATGATTAACTTTCGGTTTATTATGGCATTTGCGGCCTCTCTGGTTGAAAAGAATATTTTTAAGAGGCTCTGCCTGAGAAACCGGTGCAGAACTGGAAACGGGGGGTCAGCCGATTGGCTTCATACTCAGTGGGCAGATTCGTAGTAGGAGGTGATGTCAAACGCCATATTTGAAAGCTTCTCAAGATATCGAGGAATGTTTTCCCGGCTTTAAGTTCCGAGTTCTTGGCGGAAAACGCAACATTTGCTGTCTGGTTGATGCTAACTTGGTCTACCAAAGTTTTGGATAATTTTTCACCGAACAATGATGTGAAC
>JAOBRG010388169.1:0-10746 GCA_027574985.1 Umimayanthus nakama | reverse complement strand
AGTATTTGTTCCAGAGAATAATAAATTGCAGCAATTTAACAGCTCAGTAATTTCGTCTTGGTTGCTTGCGTCTGGCATAAGAACTATAATCTTTTTATCACCTTTAGCAAAATAACGATAAGATTTGTTTTTAGCATAAGTCGGGCAAATCAGGACAATAAAATCTGATCTTTCCACCGTTTGTTAGAGCTGAAATTATGCAATGAAATGGTGTTTTACCTGCTAATTTATTCATCTCTATTTTATATTGATTAATAAGTAATATTCTTAAGGTTTGAATTAATTATCTCCATCAAAGCATCCGCCACAACAAACATGTGGCAAGTTATGTTTCCTGATCCACCAGTTTATCGTCTAATTTCAATCTTCACCCCATCACAAGTGTTGCTTAGATGTAATCCTCCTCCATGAATAATATCGTCTGGATTAGTTCTCAGATCAATCCACAAAGCAAATTCATCTTCGTAAAAATCAATCTCCTTCAGAACATCTTTCGTGTTAAATCTCTTCTTCAGAGATTCCCAAAAATCAGATGGAACCATACCGTTTGAATACAACTTATTCGGCATTCCATCGATGTTAAACTCTACTAAAGTCATCTTCGGATTGACAAACTTTTCTGAATCTCTTGTCCCTGCAGCAGATTCCTCAGTGAAAAGAAACAGTATTCCTGTCATTGATCGTCTGGGAATATCTACGTGTTCATTAATAACTGCATCAGTAGGATTAGAAATACTGAACCTCTTGTGTTTAATGATATTCTCATACAAGAATCCTCTCCCTAAATGATATCCTTCAGCTGCTTGATTTGCGAGATGAGCACTTGAAATACATTTATATTTGAGCTTAATGCTAGTGATTTTGTAGTTTGGTGGCTTGCTTGCATCTGAATAAACAACTACATTATCGACAGGAGAAAAGGTTATTTCAAATTGTAGCGGATGAGCCAAAGCCCGTGAATACAATACACCGTGGTCATTTAAAATATGATGGTCTATTGGGATATAATACTTTGTGTTGTGAATTGCAGCTAATGTAAGTTCTTTAGAATCTGAAGTGTCCTTGTCTCCTGCATTTGTCCTAAGCTTTCTCATGTTTTCAGATGAGACTTCTTTTCTTAATTTATCTTCGCGATCTGTGAACATTAAAGATACAAAAGAGATCAGACATAATAAACCCAAATACAAGCGAGTAGTTGGATTAGACGAAGTCAGATTACCACCAGGTAAGAAAGTAAGATATCTTTATGCTCCTGGAGAAGATGAAGGAGGTGGGAAACGAAGGGTAACAGATCCAATTTGGAGTTTAGAAATTTATGATTTATTGAGAAGTGTGGTTTCTGATTATCAACCTGTATTATATTATCTTTCAAAAGGTGCACCGCGAAGATCTATCGTCCGAGAAGAGCTAGCAGCAGGGAGGCTGAGCGGACTTTCTACATGAGTCATTTTTATGGGCTCAAAATGGAATTTTCGTAATTTGGTTTCTAATATTAGTGTCCTATTACTACTGCATTTTTTTCTCACACTAAATTGGGGGACTTTTTGGTACAAACCGGATTAAACCGGAATTTTATATTAATTTTTTTAGATTTTTTTTTTTACATCTATATAGAAAAATGAAATCGCTTCAAAATCTTTCTTTCGGTGTATTTCAAAAATATTATAATTTTTATGAGTTATCTGAAATCCCTTTTCCAATCCGGCGGAAATTATTTGAGTCTTCACGGGAACAATTTGGAAAAGTTATGAAAGAGTTTGAGGACATTGGATCCAGACTTTGTAGACAATCACAAGAATTCTGTTTGCCTCCACATCACATTATAGTTGATAAATCTCTGAGAAAAAGACCATCTTTTAAAAGGAAAGAGATTCTCATTATACCAATTGATATGATGTGTTTTGAACGGAAAGATCTTATTAAAAGTTTTACTAATAATGTTATTTTGGGGGAAATAATCCAATTTATTAATATGTAATGGATTATTTTAGATTTTTATTATATTTTTTTTATATACAAAATGAAAAAATATCGTAAAGGAACTTTTCAATGCTCATGGTATTTATGTGGTCAAAAAAAATTCTGTCCGAGAAGATGCACAGGAAAATATTGCGCGCAACACAATTATCAAATAAAGAAAGGTATGAGGTCAGCAATGCCTTGTCGTAAATGCGGAAATGGAGTTTTAGTTGATTACCGACTGTGTCAAAATTGTGGAGGAAATAATCTAAGACATAAATTAAAACAAAAAGAAATAAAAGCAAAGAAAAATTTCCAACTGGTTCTTGAAGATATTAAAAAAATAAAAAAATGCTTAATCAAGTGATTACAATTATCGGTATCACTTATAAACAAACACGGAAATCACTTACAAGATCATTGGTCCAATGCAACTCTGCTGAAAATCCAGGCGGATTAGTTATTTCATCACGAATGTAGTGGTCGATCTCATTTAAAATATGTTGATATTGGTTTGTGGCAAGATTACAAGCTTCTGTTTTTATGTCAAGTTTACAAAACCGTAAGATACCTTGTAATAAAATCCCAAAACTATTGAGAACACCAAGAGCAACTATATTATGTGTTACACTGCCAATAATTGTTCCAGCGGAAGTAAGAGCAATCGAGAGAATTATGAACAATAATAAATAGTTTTTTAAGCGTTTTCTATGTTGATTGTATTTATTATATTTTTTTGATATTCTTCTTTGAGTTCAAGCAGATTTTGTCCATCAGTCTCATCCATTCTTAAATATTTAAGACCATTTCATAAATGTTTAAGATAATATGTGACGTCATTAAGTGAGATAATACGAAAGAGAGTTCCATAACCGTTGGAGTTGCGTCTTTACGTTATATAAAGGCAAAACAGTTTATTTATGTAAGTTAAGTAGAGTCCCATAATCGTTGGAGTTGCGTCTTTACGTTATGTAAAGGAAAAACAGTTTTTATGTAAATTAACTAGAGTCCCATAATCGTTGGAGTTGCGTCTGTAATGTATATATAAGAAAAATAGCTTTCTTTTATATTGCAACCACGTAGCAACCACATAGCAACGACATAACATAGAAACGGCGGTCAGAATTGGCCAAGCATAGCAACGACATAACATAGAAACGGTGGCCAGATTTGGCCAAGCATAGCAACCAAGGTTAATTACCATAATTGAGAATCACATTTAAATATTTACAACAAATTTAAATACTCAAGATGACAACTTCATCTGTAATGTGGAAAGATATTCCAGATGAAATGAGTTATACTGTTATGAAATTTAATGTCGCCACGCCATTAAATGATTCAACTGTTCTGCTTGATGATCGTTTTGGAATAAATAGGCTTGTAAGCAATCTTCCTTCAAATATTTTGAATGATCTTAATAAAATGCTTTCAAATAGAAATTATGGAATTCATAAATATACTGCATCAAATTATATAACTGTTTATGAATTTTAAAAAAAATGAAGTCATTTATTCTTTTGTTGTAATTTCAAATATAAAGGTATGTTTTTCACCGCTTAAATCAACTTCTTTCCCATTTTTGTCTAATATTGAAAATGTCATTGAATCAAGATAATCAATTTTTTTAATGGAATGAATATCTTTGATTCGAAAATGAGACGTTTTGAAGAATCAAAACACGCAATAAGCTTTGATTGTTTTCCATCAAGACTTGATCTGGAATCATCAACAGAATCGCAAAATAAAAAACATTTTGCCATTTTATTTTATTAAAAATATTTTTTTAAATGATAACTACTGATTTTACTCCATAACCAGTATATTTGATGTAGTTGTCATTCCAGAACCAGGTGATATTCCCCATCTTCTATACCAACCAAAATTTCTTTGGCTTATGGTTACTGATCGATAGTCAAGGGTTGTTGTGATAGTTACTTCACCATAATATTCATGTATATATCCTGATGTTCCTGGATTGCCATCTCCATAGGCTGTTACTTGGAATTTGCCAGTATTATTTCGATAAATAGAAATAGATTTCATATTTTGGTACATCTGCACGTTTATTATTGCTGTTGTCCATGTGGCGTGAGGAATTGATATTGTTGCAGTTGTATCAGCTTTTACAAAAGCGGCCCAAACGACTGCTTTTCTTGTGTATCTTAATAGTAAAGTATCAATATAATTTTTTGTTGATACATCTGAAAATGATTCTGGATCATCAACATTTGTAATTTTATTTCCATTCATTGAAAATGAAACAGACAGAAAAAAATGAAAAAGAACAAGAAATAGAAAAAGAGGATCATGAATCTTTGAAAATTGGAATCATTGCTTCATTAGCTTTGATTGCTATCGTTTTGAAATTCGTTCGATAATAACTGCTGCAACTGCAAGTATGAGAAGCCAAGCATTTTTGCCAAGATATTTTATCACTTCATCAGCAGTTCGAAAAATAAAGGAAACAATTGATCCAATAAGGCCTGGTAATATATTGCCTATTTTTTTCCCAAGAGTTTTTAACCCATTTCCAATTCCTCCAGCAACATTCTTAAGTCCTTTTGAAAGCGCATTAATTATTACGCCAATAGTTGTGGCAACAGCAAGAGCAATCGAGGCAACTGTGAAACCATATTTTTTGAAAACATTCTTTAATTTTTCACGCAAAGATTTTGGATATCGTTCATTTTCTCTTTCGAGTTCTGCGAGTCTTTCATTTTCTTCACCAATTTTTTCCCGGGCTTGGTCTCGTTTAAGTTCAGTTTCATTTTGATCATCTGCCACTTCTTCATAATGGTTAATATCGTTTTTCAAATCTTGAATTCTTTCTTCATTTTCTTGTTGCACCTGTTCACGTGTTGGGCCGAGTTTATCAAAAATACTCTTCGGCAGTTTTGGATTTATTTTTTGACCATCTTTTGTGAAAAGATCATAATTTCCACCATATGGTCCCATAATTTGTACTTTTTGTGAACCATCACTTCTTACAATTGTTTCAAGTATAAGAGAGGATCTATTATATGAATACCACTCTTGTTGTTGCTCATGTGCAAGAAATACTCTTGGATTACAAAATACATTATATTTTTTCGAAGTTGTTGTTTTTCTTATTTCAGGAAGATTTTCAGGTGTTTCATCTTCTTTTGAAGTTGAAGGCTCAATAAGTGGCCGTTGTTCGATATCTGGTTCAAAAGGATCAAAATCCATTTTTTATAATATTTATTAATTAAACAATTTTTAAAATAGAATTATATTAAAAATGTCTGTGAGTATTGGGCTTGATCCAAATTATACAACCAAAACTTTAAGAGCTTTGAAAGCTGAAAGAACAGTTCATAGAGTTACATTCAATCCATCAAAGGCAAATCCTGGAGAAACGCTTTATGTTACAATTCCACGATAAGATCAAAATGTTGTTATGGTTCCAGGAACTTTTGCACTCCGTTTTGATTTAGTCATTTCTGGACATGCAAATAACTATGTTGTTGAGAACGTCGTTCGCGCTTTAATTAACCGATTAACAATAAAAATTGGTGGTGAAGTGCTTCAAAACTCAAACAGGATAGATCTATTTCATCTTTATTCTGACCTCTTTCTTTCAAAGCATGAGAGAAAAAATCGGATTGATCAAGGCCTCCAATCAGCAAATCTCAATTTATTGCGTAGCAAAGCAGGAAATGCAAGTTCAAGTGATGCAGCTGAAAACATTTTGAATACTGTTTATGGAGCAAATTATATGATTCCTATTGGTGAACATCAAATTCTCCGTGATCATGGAGTTTTATGTCCTTCAAAATTGAATAAAAGTATTGTCTTTCAGATTGTTCTTGCACCAGTTGAGCAAGTTGTAAAAGGTTCTGATCCAACAAAGCTTGGTTACCCTCTTGATAATATTCAGCTCGAATATTAAACAATTCGAAGTGAATCGCTGGGAAAATCTGCTGAAATGGCATATAAAAATGGGAAAATGTTTCTGTTTGATCATATTTTATTGTTCAACATTTTTCTATTGCAAGAAACACAGATTCTGTGATAAATCAAACAATCAATGCACCACGCAGATCAATAAAAGGACTTCTGCTTCTTTTCGAAGAACCTTACACAGCTGGAGCTCGTCTCAGTCAGAAATTCTTCAATCCGGATGTTACATCAATAAAAGTTTCGATTGATGGCACTCCAAACAGGGTATTCTCTCAGGGCCTCCTTCCTTTTGATATGTGGAACGAGGTAAAACGTTATTTTATGCCAATTGACTCACATGATCTCGAAATTGATGCAAAATCATTTTATACCGGTGGTCAATTTGGATTGTTTATCGATCTCAAAATAATGTCTGAAAATAATTTGAATGGATCTGGAACAAGATTAGTAAATAGTGAAGGTGGCATCCAGCTTGAATTAAAAAGAACAACTTCTGGTTCTGAAACAGTAAATTGTTATATATATCATTTCTGACGCGCAAGTAAATCTTTTGAATAGTCAACTTGATTCAACACAATATTAATGGATCCTGAGAAAATTCCTTCTAATGCATTGATTAATGGTCCAACAAATTGTGGAAAAACAAGACATGTCGTCAATCAATTATCAGGGCCTTTCAAAGGCAAATTTGATTATATTGTTCTGGTCTGTCCAACTTTTGTACACAACAAAACTTATGAGGGGTTCGGAGAGCATGATGATCGCGTTTTTATAATAAATCCATCTCAAGACGCTATTGACAAAATTCTGAAATGGATCAGTTTTATCTTCGAAGGAACAAATACACTTCTTATTATTGATGATTGTGCATCATCAAAAGATGTCAGAGCAAGATCAAATCAATTTGTAAATCTTGCTTTCAGTGCACGCCATATAGGAATTAGTGTTTGGGTAATAACTCAGCAATTTACTAGTGTTACAAAACCTTTTCGTGAAAATGTCGCATCTATTGTTCTATTTTATACACCTTCTGCAAAGGACAACAAAGCTATGTTTGATATTATGCTGGAGAACTTTCATCTTTTGAAAAAAAGGAGTTTCAAAAGAATCTCAAGATGAATAAATATTCTCATCTTATTTTTGATCTTCGTTTCCCTTACAAAATTAAATTAAGCAATTAAAAATAAAATAAAAATAAGAAAATATAAAAAATGGAAACAGATTTGGAAGACTTATTACAAGCAGAGCCACAAAATGTTTCAGAGATATCATCTGGCAATAGAGAGCAATTGGCTATTCTCATTGCTTCAGGTAAATCAAAAGGTTTCATTGGAATACATTTATCTCAAGAACAGTTAAAAAGATGAGTGAAAATGATGTTGAAAAATATTACAAACGTTATCAAACTGCTCTTGCAAGCCGAGTAACTGATACTCTTGTGGATAGTTTCTTGAAACTTACGTGTAAAGCAGTTGGAATTGCTATAAATATTGACGACACTGAAAAGCTTCATAATGATCTTAAAGATGATTACATAATTCAGCAAGAATTATCAGCAGCTGTAGGTTTAATTGCTCTCAAATATGGGAAATTAATGGCAATTGTGAGTGCTGCACTTCATATTGGAAACCATATTGTAATTAAGCAGGAGAAACTTGATATAGAAGAAGAACAATCATAAAAATAATTAAACATAATTTATTTTTTCATATTTATGGATAATATGGATAAAGAACTTGATAAAGTAAAGCAAGAATTATCAGAAGTTAAACAAGTTCCTTTAAAGGATACTGATAAAGAACTTGATAATATAAAGCAAGAAGTTATGAAGTTAACTTTAGATCAGCCTGTTACAAAACAAGCATAAAATAAAGGTCGTCAAGAAGCTGGAAGACGATTAGTGGAACGGAACAAAAAAATAGAGAAAAAAAACAGGCAATGAAGATTGAAGTACAAGAAGAAATTTCTCAAGAAACAGCAAATCAGAGCAATGGTTTTTATTTGCTTTCAATTGCTGGCTTTATCGTTTCACTTGTTAGTTTATATTACAAGCGGAAAGAATTTTTGGGAGTATTTTTAAAAAGAGAAGAAGAGAGAGATACAGAGAGAGATAAAAAAGAAGAGATAACAAAAAAAGAGAGAAATGTTAATTTAGTAAAAATGGATTCATTTATTTGAAGATTTAGTTTTGCAATACACTATATTTTCAGTAATGTCTGAACAAAACAAATTACTAAAAGCATTGTCAGATTCTGCCATTCTTGTCGGATTAACGGCTGGAGTTGGTTATTTATCGAAAAAGGTATTGAAAGAAAATTTTCTTGATGATCCTTCTTCAAATTTTACAAATTACGCAAAATTTTCAGCAGTTTTAGCTGGCTCAATTGCTTTAAGAGAGTATCTGGAAGATCAAAAAATAATTCCAAAATCAATGTAATGGCTACTGTCGTAATAGTAGTAGGTGGCGCTATTTTGAATGCAACTTCATTTATTGGGGGGAATTATCTTGCCCGTTATTTGTCAGGTGATAATGCAGCAAAAGAGAGACAAAGGCATGATCGTGCTCTTGAAAAATATAACGATGACCGAGAAATTTCGTGAGTCCCAAATAAAACTTCAGAGTTTTATTGATGAAAGAGATACACTGAAAGGAAAAGCAAAACAGAATCTCATTAATACTGATAACGCTCTCAAGCTTCATGAGCAAATTCATCATGAACCAAAATTATCTGATTATTATTCACCATCTCCACAACAAAAAAATGCATAAAAATTATATGTGTTACAGGTGGAGCGCTTCTTTTGGGTTATGCAGCAAGTTGGTTATATTAATTGAATTAAAGACATTTTTTGGTATAAAATAAGCAATGTCAACAAAATTAAAGAACGTGTACTACAGTTCTCAGGGTTATTGGAAAGGACTTGAAGCACTAAAACATCTTGCAAAAGCCGCAAAAGTCTCTGAGGATATTGTAAGAGATTGGTTGAAAAAACAAGCAATTTGGCAAATATATTTGCCTCCTCCAAAAAATGTACCAAGACCAAAATTTGATGTCAGTGCACCAAATGAAGTTCATCAAGCTGACCTCCTTTTTCTTCCTCATGATCGCCCTGGAAGAGGACGAAAGCTCTATAAATATGCTTTAACTGTTGTTGATATTGCCAGCAGATTCAAATAAGCTGAATCATTGGCAACAAAAGAAGCAAAAGAAGTTGCAGATGCTCTTGAGCGTATTTATTCACGAAGTCCTTTGACATGGCCTAAACTTCTTCAGGTTGATCCAGGACGTGAATTTATGGGACAAGTGAATACACTTCTGGCAAAACATGACACAAAAATCAGACGAGGACGTGTAAATATTCATCGCGATCAAGGAATTGTTGAGCGTTGGAATCGAACTCTTGCTGAGAGATTATTTGGTCATCAATATGCACAAGAAATGTTGCTTCCTGAAGGAAAGAGATCAACTGAATGGGTGAAACGTTTACCTTTTGTTGTAAAAGCTCTGAATGGGGAGGTTACACGATTGACTGGACTTCGGCCAAAAGATGCAATTAAAGCTAAAACTGTTGCGCAAAAACCTTCTAACCCTGTAAGACCTGTTGGTTTTCAAGAAAGAAAGATACCTTCTGAAGTCACCGTTCGATATTTATACCAACCAGGTGAACTAGAAGGCGGAATACGAAGATCAACTGATCCAATTTGGTCTCTTGGTGTGTACCGCATCAGAAGTGCTGTGACTAAACCGAATCAGCCAGTGGTGTATTATTTGCTTGATGGTCCTCAACGTGGGTTTGTGCGAGAAGAGTTGCAACCTGTGCCAAAAGATGTCCTCAAACGACTGTTACCTCTTTTCGGTTGCATTCGAGACAAGTGAGACGGACGTTATCATAAGTATGGCCTTTTGTGCTATCAATACGGTCAACAGAGAATTGTTGATTGTCCTTTGGCTGATATTTCCACAAAAGTTCGATATGGCAAGCAGCACAGTGATTCGATTGAGCGTTCTTGAGTTCAAGGACCTGATCGACATTCAGATTAAATTGCAACTTTTTGAATGTATCTTGACGTTTGTAGACCACAAGTTTCTTCTGGATGATTTTACAAATTTGTTGATTTTCCATAGTTCCAAGGATACGATTACCTTTTTCTGAATGTCGACAATGTTCGATTACTTTGTTTTCCTTTATAGTAACCATTAACGTATTATCATTGTCATGAATTCGATCAAAAATTGCATAATATCCAGATTCATCGCGGCGAAATAAAATCGGATTTCCACAAACCCGTTGAAATGAATGATCTTTTGATGCTCCAGATTGATTGACAATATCGAGGCACCTTTTCAGATCTTCATTAAGAATTTCAGGTTCCTTTTTTAAGATAAATTGTTTCTTTGTGGTAAAGACACAAGGAAGAACCCGTTCGCAAGAATAATTTTAAATGGTTGTTGTTCTTCTTTCCTCATCCTTATTTTTGCATGGCCATAAGAGTATTAATTGATCAGTTATCTTCTTCTCACGATCAGAATTTGGTTTGGATGATCCAAGTAATCTGAAATTCTGAATAGATTTGTTGACATTTGGATTTACAAACTCTTTCAATTCTTTTGGAAGTCTTGAGATAATCCGATTTGTCAGGCCTTTCATTTCATCATTTTTCTCAACAAAGTACTGAGGCAATATAATATGATACGAAAATTTATATCCTGTTTCAGTTTTGCCAGACGAATCAGTGATTATCATTGACCAGTGACTTATAATTAAATCATAAATTTTAAATTACTAGTGTCAAACTTATTATCAACATCTCCGCTGATATCTCTGTAGAAGTCTTTAGTAACTATTTCACACATTAGAGAA
>JAOBRG010388158.1:0-10746 GCA_027574985.1 Umimayanthus nakama | reverse complement strand
AAACTACGCGCTTTTTTTTTAGAAGAACCAGTAAATTTTGGCAAAGCCTCATTGTTCTTAACTTTTTAGGAAACTTCAACCTCAGTTGTCCCTAAGTTGTTCTTAGATCTAAAGGTAATTTGTGTAAGAGCAACAACAGTAAGAAATCACTCTTAAAATATTGCAAAGTATTTCTCACTTGTCATCATCAAGCCGAATCGAATATTTCGCAGTTAATGGGAATTCGATCTCAGGATTTAGAGTATTTCCACGCTCGATGCAGTCGAGTTTGAGGAAAACAAATGGACTTTGCATTTTTCATTTCAATTCATCTGGATTCTTGCGTATTTTTGGTTAACTTAAGCCTCGTTGTTCTTATGAAATTCAGTTGTTGTTATAAAAGAGCGTGTTGAGGAGTGGAATTCATCTTTGTTACTTTTTTGCATATGATCACATCTCCATAGACGATTTAACCCAGATTTAATTCTTTCAAAGCGGACATTTTTTGACTTGTGTGTGTTTCGCTGTGTGTGTGTGCTGGGGTGGGGGGGGTGGGGGGTGTACCTATGGCGGCGCCTGCAGCAGAGAAGAAGCCTGCAATTCTGTTTCAGACTATTTTTTTTAAAAAAAGCAGACAATGTTTCTACTCAGCCACAACAATTGTTTCATGTGTAAATTTTTAAAAGTGAACAATTGACAACCTACAACACCAAGCCTCCATCCGCCAAAATTATCTGCTTGTTTGTCAAAACAAAAGCTTATGATTATCCTGTACTACGTAATGTATGCTATGTATTTTCAGTTTCAAATTCGGGTTCGTCTAGCTTACATCTTACTGAACTGGCCAAGAGTTATCAAGTAAAATTTAATATGGCGTCGTGTTCCTTTAATAGTCACGCGATAGTCCACGCGATATTAGTCGATTGTACATATATGCAAACCACTCATCTTTAAATTTTGAGTATAAATATATCAAACACGGACAAAAAACGCGTGTCACGGCAGTCACGCAGCAACACTGATTTTGCGAGGTTTGTGATTGGAAATTCGATTTAAGCATGACTCTTCACAATATCATTAATCCTTAATAACTTAAGTTTGCCTGGATTTAATTATAGAAGTATTTTTAATGCTCCTCAAATCAATGTTTTATTTCTTAACTTTGCAAAATAGCAAGCGAGCAATATCACAATAAATATTGATGACGGAAATGCTGTCTATATTTTTAAATATATGAACGGTATTATATCATATTCCTTATGGTTTTAGGTCGCTGTCTGTTTTAAAAATATATATTTGTGTCATTAAATCCGACTACGCAATTCATAATCGCAGATATTTTATTGATGGAGCCGGCTGAGCGTCACAAGAGATAATGAGTTTGTTTGTCAGTTCCTTTATTTCAAATTATCGACCGTAAAATCTGGATTTTAGACCGTCTAATAGCTTTAGTACTTCATTTTAACAAAAGCGGGTAATAAAACACACGTATTCGATTTTTTAAAATTTGATTTACTGGGGAAATTTTTTTCGGTATTTTTCTAAAGCCGTTCGAGAAAAAAGCTTCGAAATTTGACTGATAAGGCGATTTTAAGAAACTTTTCATGCAAATTATTGTTCCATTTTTAGTTTCCCGTAGAATCACTCCTGTTTTTTATGCTTTTAAAAAACGCAAGGCAACGAATCAATTGCAACCCATCAACTGTTTATATAAAATAAAATGTTGTTCACTTCAATTAAAACAATAAAATTTCAAAGTTGTGGTCATTTTGACTGAGTTTTTTTTTTTAAACTCCATTTATTTCTTACTGGCTTAAAACCGCGATAACAGCTGTTCTCTTCTATAACGATGTAGATACAAAACAATACATTAATTTTGAGATGAAAACGTTACACTTTGCATTTGTAGTTGTGTTGTGTCTCGGGAGACTGACCGCCAATATAAACATGCTTGGAGATGCTGGTTGCTAGGTGACGTCACAACATGGCGGTCTGTTTACGCGTGTGGTTTCCCCGGACGCACGGCTGGCTGCTCTCTGATTGGCTAAATTTCCTAGCAACGTGGAGACACAGCACAACAAAGAGCGGCTGACAAAACTCAGAGCGATTTCATGAAAACGAACAGTTTATAATATTTTCCCTCCTGATCGCTTGCAGGGGGAAAGAATTTCACTTTAGGACAGTATAATATTTGATTATGATTTCAACTAGCGAAAGAACGAAACCTGTGCAGGTTTCGAAGAACCGATCGCTTGTGGGAGCAACCGGAGAATCGATTTATCACATGGATACGACAGGAAAAGCTGATGTTCTACCGCCATTGAAACCGTCGACGAAAAGTCATAAGCAAATGGGACATGAGAACGGCAATTCTGGAGCGCTTCCACGAGTCAGTGGTGTTCAAGTACAACAACTTTTTGAGGACGAAACAAACCATCATCATCGCAGCAAAATCGCCGCGGCTGATGTTCAAGGTTTGCCAGCTGTTCGGCCATTGTCAGTGTCTGGTCAGGTTTCTCCGTCGAGTGAACGCAGATCGAGCCATAGTTCGAGTTCTCAAAAAGCTCGAGGAATACCGATGAGTCCAGAGCAAGCGATGAAGCAACACATGCACAAACTAACTGCTTATGAACATCATGAGATATTCAATTATCCTCAGATTTGGTTTGTGGGACCTAACGCGAAGAAACGTCAGGGTGTGGTTGGTGGAGCGAGTAATGGCGGATATGATGACGATCAGGGATCTTATATTCATATTCCACACGATCATGTGGCTTATAGATATGAGGTTCTCAAGATCCTAGGCAAAGGAAGCTTTGGGCAAGTTGTCAAGGTGTTTGATCATAAAACGCAGACACACATCGCTTTAAAAATGGTGCGAAACGAAAAGCGATTTCATCGACAAGCACAAGAAGAGATTAGAATTTTAGAACACTTGAAGAAACAGGATAAAGACAATACCCACAACATCATTCATATGTTGGAACATTTTCAGTTTAGAAATCATGTCTGCATGACATTTGAACTGCTAAGTATGAATTTGTATGAACTAGTCAAGAAGAACAAATTTCAAGGTTTCAGTTTGCAGCTGGTGCGCAAGTTCGCGCATTCAATTCTTCAATGTTTGGACGCTTTGCATCGTAACCGAATCATACACTGCGACTTGAAACCCGAAAACATTCTACTCAAGCAGCAGGGCCGCAGTGGAATTAAGGTTATAGACTTTGGATCAAGCTGTTACGAACATCAACGAATATACACGTATATTCAAAGCCGATTTTATCGTGCACCAGAAGTAATTCTCGGTGGACGCTATGGTATGCCTATCGACATGTGGAGTTTTGGATGTATATTGGCAGAGCTTTTGACAGGATATCCTCTGTTTCCAGGCGAAGACGAAGGAGATCAGCTTGCTTGTACGATCGAGTTACTTGGAATGCCATCGCAGAAATTGCTGGAGAGCTCAAAGAGGACGAAAAATTTCGTCAGTTCGAAGGGACATCCGCGCTACTGCACAGTTACGACTTTGCCCGATGGCAGCACAGTTCTCACGGGTGGTCGATCACGACATGGCAAAACTCGCGGCCCTCCGTCTTCCAAAGCGTGGGTTCAGGCCTTGAAAGGTTGTGATGATTCAATGTTCATCGATTTTCTGAAGAGATGTCTTGAATGGGAGCCATCCCAGCGAATGACTCCAGCACAAGCCCTTCGCCATCCGTGGCTGAGAAGACGGCTTCCCCGCGCTCCCGAGCAAAACAACAACACTGTTACATCGGCCGAGAAACGACACCAGAGGCACAATTCAGAATCCACAATGACCAAGCTACCGCCAACTTCTGGCAAAGCGAAGCCAAGGCGACAGATCGGCGATGATGGACTTCCAGGATCAGCAAATATGAACAACAGAACAGTTTTGCCAAAAATTGTTGGCAGATAATTGGTTTTAACCGCTCGAAACTCGTAAACACCAAACTACAAATATAAATGAGACTCGAAACTTTTTTAGTTAACTTTCATTCGTAGCAAATTCATTCGCAGGAATTTCCTGAACTCTTAATTTAGTCGTACATTTTAACGCATTCGCGTCTTGCAGTATTTAGTCATTTTTCGACAAAGACAGTCGAAGAAGATAGCTTGTTCCAGAAAAAATATTTAATATATACAATCCGTTCGTACTGGTGCATACGTGTAGGTTTTGTTTTCAAGGCTTTTATTTTTCTTGCAAAGCGATAAACTTAACTTTGATTGAGGCTACATATTATATAGTCAAATTTTCAAATCGAATTGACTTGTAAAAATGTAGATAGGTCTAGGAGTGATATATGGCAACCAAAATTGACTTTATTTTTTATGAGAATCGCAACAATATAAAACACAATCGAGAGATGTTTTGTAAATATTTTTCAAGAATTAATCAGCGACCAAACACTCGATTGCTGAAACAAAAAAAATATGAGCTAAATAAAATACAATACAAGAAGAAAGTTTATGGTTTGTGGTAGATTTAGTTGCGAAAATCTTAATTCTGTCTTCACTTGACAGTCGAGTCTAATGGTTATAAGTTGCCCACGCAATGATAATGTGCAAATAAACTCGAACCGGATCTGAAATCGAACATTTTATTTTCATTAATTTTCGCAATGAGAGGGAACGTTTGAAGTTTTCATATGTCTGATAATTGTAGCAAAAATAGAACGCACTTTAAAGATTTTCAGATGTAAAACATCGCCAAAAGCTTGCAAAACGCAGTTTTATTTGGCAAATGACGTCAGGTCAAATTCTTAATTGTGATGACAGATAATAATTAATATTTTTCCGTTTCATCGCCAAGTGAAGCTGGGCAAACAAGTGGAATTAAATCTTTTTAGTTGCGGGCGACAAACTCTCGGTTAGTTCCATCTGATTTGGACACGATGGTGTATTACACAATATTAATTTAAACTTTTGGGGCTTAAGCCAAAGAATAGTTAATTCAGTTCATTGTTCCTAATGCATGATACTGTTTGATAGCAGTTTCAAAATTCTCTTTGTAATGACCTTGTCTTTTGTAGTTTTTTTTTTGATTTTTTCCTTATTTGTTCCAGTTTTGATCATTTATTTGCGAGGTCTATGCATAAAAGCTTTAGCCTAAAATTGTGTACTTTGAGAAATTCATTTTGAAGTTTTCTGCGCTTCTAATTTATACACACAATGAACTTTTCCATGAGTACAATTAATCCTTTATCAGGATGCAATACTTGAGAGATTTCTTTGTTTTTCAAAATGTGCCCTTTCAGACAGAACCAGTAGAAGTAAAAAAGGTTTTTCATTTTATTAAGGAAAGGGTTACCCTTAGCAGTTGGTTGCAATGCATGAACTAATCAGGTTCGTAACTGTATCTTTGAGCAAACACAGTATTTGTTTCAAGCTTGACAATAAATTACCCATGAATCAGTTTTCAGTAAATGCCTACAACAACAAATTCAAATTAGTTGATGAGAGTTGTCAAGTCAACACCTGAAACTGCTAACGAGTAAAACTTGGCTACAGTAAATGTATGTATCACAAAAAACTGATTTTTCTAAGTCTTAGTTGTGTTTCCATGTAGCTCTGACAATTGGTCATCAATTTTTAACAATGTTCAAGACAGGTTGCAGCTGTTTGAACATGTGACATCTACAGAGCCAGTGGGGTATGGAAAGAAATCACAAATCAGCTGTAAATTGGTGGGAATCATGATTGTTTTTGGAGCTGTAAAGAATTTCTAGACAAAAAGGATGTAATGATGTCAATGATTTATACAATGTTTGTGCCAGTGTTTGCTGTTTATCAGCAAGGAAAAACTTAAGAGTGAACATTTTGTCTTGAAGATACAAGTCACCCAAATTTGCATATAAAACTTCTGCATATAAATACAGATGCTACCTCTGATGCAATAACCCCAGACATGCAGAGGTCTCAAGTTTGTGTATTTCCAAGGAGTGAGCTTGCTTGCTGAGCGAGAGATAAAATTGCAAACATCATCTGGGGGCATGCTCCCCCAGAAAATTTCTGAATTTTGCACTTCTTGAATCACCGGAAACACACTAGTTAATGCGTGAGACGAGAGAGCTCTGGACATGTCTTCAGCCAATAGTGTATATTAATACTCAAGTTGTGTTACAGACAACAAAATCTCTGAATAAATTGTTTGTGCAGGGTTACTGTATGTCCAATAAGATAACTTTTTTTTTCAATTATAACCTGCAAAAAATGACAGGCCACCAGCTTGAAGGCAACTAGTCTATCAAATTGTCACATTCAATTAGGCTTTCGCAAAGCTTTCTTCTAAGAGTATTTTAAACTTGGACCTCATTTCCTTTGTCTCCAAAAAACAGACACATTTTTAATTTTGTAAGTTTTGCTAAATTAGATTTGTGTGCATATTTCCCTTGTTGAGGCAAGAATCCAGGATTTTTGAAGTGGAGTTATCTGATAACAATCACTACCACTATTGAATGACCTTGACTCTGAACCTCAGGGGGCACTAAAATTTAAATTAAACTTATGTTGACCTGGGAATGGAGCCATAATCAAAAATTCCAAAAATACCACATTGCAAAAGCACCTTATGTCACGAGGTTTACCTAAAAAGTTCTTTAATCTTGCACAGAAATACATGTACCTGTTGTTGTGTTCAATGATGGAGTAGTCTAGCCTTAAGAAAAGTAAATGAAAGAAAAACAAACTAAAGGCTTCTTGCCCTGTATGCCAAGTCCTAGTTACAGAGCTCTCAAGTCTCATGCATTGAGCGCGAGTCGCACACATTTCAATGTAATCTCACACTCTCACGAGTATCTCTCACGCATTAGCACTCTCCGTAAGGTAACTCTACTGTTTTGGCCGTCAGAAGTGCTTATAATTGTAAAATTCCTTCTTTCACTTTCCATAGAGGGAATAAATAAATGTGTCTGGTTTTAAAAAATTTGTGCGCTTCCGGTGATTCAAGAATTGCAAAATTCCAAAATTTTACGGGGGAGCATGCCCCCAGGACCCCCCTAGATGATGTTTGCGCTTTTGTCGCTCTCTCAGCAAGCAATCTCACTCCCTGGAAAAACACAAACTTGAGAGCTCTGTAGTTAGACAAATGAATTTTGTTTGCATAAAGTGGGGCTGCTCAAAAATTTTCCCTACATTTTCATCCTGCTTTCCTTATAGTTTGTCAAAAATATATATAAGATATATCCAAAAGCCTAAAACTTTAAAAATGTGGTCAGAATAAGAATATATAGACAAAGCAATTTGCTCACAGCTTGCTAATTCTCTTTTAATAAAATTCTGTTTAAAAACAAACAAAAAAATTTCCACAATAGTCACTTACTCACAATTATTCACTGCAACTGCACTTTATATGCTTTTGATGATAAATTGCTAAGATTATTTAGCTTTGTAGCTTAAGAGTGAATGATACATGTAGAAGTCACATACAGTCACTACTTTAAATTTGTGTAAAATTAATAAATTATATTTTATAAATAGCTACATTTAATGTATCAACATTTGCCTTGAACACTCGCATATCTTATTTTTCTATGGTCTTTTCTGTCTATAGTAATCATAATATTCTCTTAGCCAGGGCGAGAGGCATGTACTGTAGCAAGCCTTCATGTGGTGCGCCCGTTAATCCGCTCACTCGCTTGTGGAAACCAATTGCTACACCTCGCTCAAACCCTTTCCCTTTTGGAGGCCAACTGTAATGCCAGTTGCTGGATATGGTGTTGGAGTGACAAGATACATGTAAGATGAAGTGTAAGAGAAACAACAAGCTATGTATAAGCTGCATTAACTCTTGAACTCAACTTACAATCAGTTTGAATGACTGCCAGTCAGGCTGTACCTATCAGCAGCAGCAAACAGCAAATGAAAGCACAGTAATGTATATAGTCATTGTTTACGTCAAACTTTCAGACAATGTAATTGACCCCAAAAAATAATAGATCCCAAAATTCTCATAAACACAAAATAACTTTTTTCTACTTTTGGTACTATATTCATTTTCTGTGAGTTGTGGAGGCTCTGAATATAGTAGATTTTTGAAATACCAGATAAAATTATTGTCCAGACAACATTTTTTTATAGAAAACTTTTCAATCCAAAATAACAAGTGCAACCTACATACACTCATGATCTCTTACAATGTACAGGTCAACCTCACAAAATTAACATTTAAATTTTACAAGATAAACATTTACCACAATATTCTACAGTTTGTGCCAAATGAATCAGACCACATCAAAATTTTTAGAAATCTTGGAAAGGAGACAAATTTTTATGTCTTTAAATAATAGTAAAAATTAATATACAACTTAGTTTTCCATGGTCAACAGTACTGCAACAAAAGCAATACTAAGATAAAGCTTCAACACAGCTTGAAGTAGATCATAACCAAAATACCACAAAATGTGATAATTTCGGTTTTAAAAAAGAGTTTAGCTTACACATGAGTATATACCAGTACTAATAGAAGTGCAGTCCTTAAAAAGAGTATCTCTAACACATTTAACAAACAAATGAAAAGTTATTAAATACAGAAACAATAAAAACAAAATTAATAGTGTCAAACACTATATCAACAAAACAATATTGAACTTGTAAGTTTAAGAAACTTTTTAAAACAGAACAATTATACTAATTACCGGTAAAGCTACACAATCAGTGTATGTGACTTGTGTTTCACTCCATTATGTCACACGATCATTTTATCTTAATGTCACACAATCATGAGCTCCATCTTGGTGTCACACAATCACAAGCCAGATCGACAACACACTCGACTGGAACACTCCAAGTTCTGACACCCACTAGCAGTGTCCTGGTATGGCCCTTCAGCAATGTTATCACAGTAGAAGAACTCTGCATGGTCTATGTTAGGACACACAGACACAAGATCAGACAGTCCTCTTGCAGTTACTTGCAAACAACCTGATAAGTCCAAATGTCGCAGATGCAACTGTTTTCCATACTTTGTAAAGGCCCTAAAAAGAAAAGGAAACATAGATAAGCAACATCAAAATAAGGGGCAAGGATTCGAAGGAATTGATGATGATTTCTACCAGGTGATAATTTTTAAAATGAGTTTAAAATGATTTTAAAACCTGAATTGTGTTTCTAAATGGTCATATGCAATGATTTTTTTAAAAATTTAAGTATTAAGTTAAGACAGCTAAGAAAAAGCTTATAACTCACAAAAAACAAGTGCAAGCAGTTTCCTCTTCATTTCTTCATCTTAACAGCTGAAGACTTTTTAAGTTTTGCATACCCTGGATGGGAGGACATCAATTTAGACCCCCTAAGGCTAATTAGGGAACATAAAGAACCCCTACTGCAATTTTTCAGTTAGTTCAAGCTAATGACAGTTTATTTTTTATCCAGTCCTATGATCTATTGTACTTATTTTTTTACTTAGTGATCATAATAATTATGATGTGTCATAGTGAAACTAAGTTGACTTAGTTACTGCCCGGTGTGTATTTTTATAGCAGATCTATGCTGACACTAACCTTAAACCAACATCTGTTATCTGATAGCATCCTGATAATGCCAAGTATTCAAGTCCTTTTTTGTTGTTTGCCATAATGGCCTTTTCAGAGTTTTTGCCACAAGCACAATGTGAGTGACAGTCATTGCATTCACTGTCTTCAATATCAGACACAGATTGGTCCACTTTTTGTAAGGACGAGGCAAGTTTGACAAGTGTCCTGTCAGTGATATTTTTACAGCCTGAGACATCCAGGTACTTCAACTTGGCTCCTCCGCCCTTCTGGAAAAGGCTGTAAGGTGTAAAAGTAGGGTTGCAAATGTAGTTCTTACAGCATGCATTCCACTAGACTATTTAACAATTATTCTATGAGACTGCACTGAATATTAGCTGATAAATTTATAACAGATGAGTGCAGAGCGCAAATCTGTTATAATAAGCTAAAAACTTTATCAAGAAGGTCGAGTAGAATAATTGTTTTATTAAATACAGTTTTATTAAATTCAACAACAAATTATTTTTCACTGGCAAATATGTATTTGAAAATAAATAGTCTTTGTCCAAAGCCGCCGCCAACTCCGTTTCCATTGAATCACATGTCACATGACAGCCTCTTATTGTCCAATATTTAGTATACTCTTTTGCATAATACACAGAGCTTATCAAGCAGGATTTTTTTGTTTTAGAGTGCTGCAGGATCTTTTTTTCAAAATCTTTCACCCTTCCCCCCTCCCCAGCCCCCCCTCTCCCCCAACCAACAAAGATTCAAATGGTCCTTCTGGACGAGGGTTCATGATAGGAATAGTCAGCAAAAAAATTCATGGTGAATGCTGGAGCATTAGAAAAGAAGGGGCAAAAAGTTGCTGAGGGTAAAGGGGAAACTAGGAATGATCATATGGCAGAATGGGGGAACAGAAGCAGAAAGGGCAGGAGGAAATGGTAAACCAAGACTTCGAAATTTTTACTTTCTTTCAAAACCAGATGTAGATGTACACAGAGTAAAGTAAGAGCTCATACACACTAATGTCTTAAGAAAGAAACAAGTTATTCATGGCAAGTACATCATTTTTTTGTGTAAAAAACAACATCTGACAGCATTTTCATTACTTACACAGTCAATTAATAATAATACATGATATTACACCTGTATACATGTAACCAAACTTGTTATACTGAAGACAAAACATTACTATTGTTACAAAATTACAACAAAAGAGCTGGTCCCTGTCCCTGGTTTTGTTTGCAAAGGAGCTTCAGACCTTTCACTTTGA
>JAOBRG010388147.1:0-10746 GCA_027574985.1 Umimayanthus nakama | reverse complement strand
CAGTTTATTGCTGCATAAACTAGTTATTTTTGCCCACCGAATTTTAATTTTTTGCCGCAGAATTTCTACGTTTGGCAGCGGAATTGGGCAGAAAAATTCCGCGAAATTTAAACTTTTTTCCCGCGGAATTCCAGAGTGCCTGTTTGAAGGAATAAAAGATTCTGATAGCAGAGTTTTGAGCCAAATAACAGATCACAATGAACCCTTTATCACCCTGTGGCCAGAATTGTGCAAAAAAAAGTAGTGAACATAGAGACTTTTGGTGGCAAAATCCTCAGTTTCAAGCTGGAATTTTTTTGGGTGAGTTCAAAATTTTTTTGTCACTAATTGGTGGCAGTTTGCGACTTCAACATGATTAAAGAAAAAGATCAGTTGAACACATCTGCTGCAGACTGGAGAATCAAGATTGGAAATTATGTTGCTGTTCTCATTTGGAATTTCAAACATCTGAACTACATCACAGACCACTCTGATTTTGAAGCTGTTTGTTTGAAACAAGTAAGTCTTTTAAGGGATAAACATACAATCATGCCCATGTACACATACGCCTTATCAAATAATGTAAACACTATTATATTAGCTTTGAAATTTACTTTTCTAAACCCAGGGGCCCCACTCAGATATTTTTATGACCGGGGGATCTGACAGATGTTCATACTTTATATCCAAAAATATCCAACTTCACAATATGTTTACCCAAAAAAAACCCAACATTCCTAGCATGCACCAATAAGATCCTACACCCGCCACAAGTTGCGCTTATGTATTAGATGATTTGAACTGATGAAAGTACTGTACATGTACAATACCCAAAAATTCCCTTCACGACCAAAAGAATCTCTGTGTCTTTCATAGACCTAAATCCCCCCTGTCTTTCATAAACTCAAAAAAACCATTAGGGCAAAATTTCAGGCCCAAAAAATCCCTTGGACCCTCCCCCCATCTGTAAAATATGTGAGTGAGGCCCCTGGGTTTGTAAAGCACTATGAGTATAAGATAGCAATTTTAGTATATTATATTTTGTGTTTATTTCGATTTATTACTGTAAAAGCAAGAATATGCCACTTGTTCTCAACATTTTGTTCAATAAAAATTGTTTCAACGAAGCCACAAACTCAGAATTGATACAGGCAAGGATGACAAACTGAATTTTTACTCCATGGAGCCTTTATGTTATGTTTTGACAATATTGTCAAAATGAAACTAAATGCACAATAAAGACCTTGATAAGTATAGATTTTCATTCCCGTACCAATTTGGCATTCTCATACATGAAATTACATGATGTACACTACTCACTGTGCTGAAGTTGTTCCATCGAAGTAAGTCACAAGGCTCAAAGGCTTCACCCCCGCTAAGTAACACTCCATTGCCTGGAAAGGGATTCTTTGGAACTCTGGAGGTATTTCCCGAATCCTGGGTGTTCATTGAACCAGAATACATATGTAATGTTTTGAGTTAGATGACCTTAAACAGTTTCTTGGACTTTACTTAAACTGTACTTCGTTTGTATCTTAACCCTAAAACAGGCAGGCTATTTTGCCACACATATACAGGCAACTTAATTAGCGTCAAAAGATGTGTTTATTATCAAGGAACAGTTGTGCAAAAGCATTTGGTAATTGGTCAAGGGGCAAAAATTTAAGACTAAAAAAGTGAGGGGGGGGGTTCATTGAGCCCCCCCCCCTTCCAGTTTAAGGGTTAAAGTGTCAAATGAATGTATCCAAATTATTCTATCCAAAAGTATGCAATCATGAATAACTGCAGTTTGTTTGCACTGACACACAAAATATTGGCAATAAATAAACTGATATTAGAACCATATTATTCAAGTCTTTTGAAAAGTGGAGATAAAAATTATCCCTACTGGACATTCATGTACATATACATGCGCATGTACAAATGACTGAAAACTTGTAAACCTTCTAATAACATCAGTGTAAACCAAAACTGAGAGTGCCACTAAGTACTGCTATCACTTAGCTGGATATCAAGAATTTCTCACAGGATACCATCTGATAACTTTGCAGATATTTTGTACATCAAAACTTCACAATGTTGCATTCTCACTAACTGATTATGCTATAAATTTAAAGAGTGGCGATAAACCATGAAGCTCTGACTTCACTTTTCCATTCATCCACACCCATAAGTAATAACAATAATAATAAAGTTATTCAATATCAACCTTACCAGAAACAAGGCACTAAAGTTGCCTCTGCCAGATCAACCAGTAACACACTGTAGACAAAAATTAATGAAAATTGAATAATTGCAATCCATTTTATGTCCATTTATGTTGTAAGAGCTTAAAAACAAACTATAGTACATGACTCTACATTGTATAATATTGCACATCTTATCAATTAATGCCTCTAAGAAAAATGGAACCTAAGACTGTAATAATTACTTGGGCCAAAGGCGCCAAGTTAAGAATTCAGCGCTGCATTTTTTTTCTTTTTGAATGGTGTCGCACTTAATAATGCCAGCCTCAATGAAATATGCATCGATGGAAGAGTGGTAGCACCTCTGACTCTCAATCAGTTGGCCTGGGTTCGATTTCTGGTTGACGCATATTAAACTTTTTTTCTTTTTTTCCTTCTTGATGTAACAAGTTTTTTGTTGTTTTTCTCCTTTTTTCAAAGTCTACTAATATATCAAAATAAGTTAGAAATGTTATAGCGTAAGTAGCGTTATAAACGCTATGAACATTTAACAAAATAATTACCGGCCACTTTGTTTCACCAGGATCCCTTGCACTTCATGTAAGCTAGTTGTCTGATAAAATTTGAATGGTCGAAGAGTTTACATCTGTCGTGTACATTACTTGTCAACAGAATAATCTTAAATTCTGAATGGCCATCTTGATCAAGCTTGCAATAGAAGTTCTACATGTAGCATGCATTAGGCCACACACATTCTGTTTTAATTTGTTTTGTTTTTGCTCTGATGAGTTTCAAAATGTAAACAAATTTGTTCTGTAGCTGAGAACTAAATACTGTGGCCCAAGTGTAAGCTACAAGTTGCTATTTAATTATAGCACTAATTCTAGTCTGTTTATTATAAACATACATGCAACAATTGAAGAGGTTAACACAAAAACAGCCTAGGATATACTTTAAAAGACCATTATGGAGATTTTTAAAATACTTGGTAATTTTTAAGCATTCTCACAGATACATTACATGTATTAAAATTTCATTCAATGCCAAACACTGGGTACTGAATTTCAGGTAATCTGATTGGCTCTCTACTCATGGTATAAATCCTAAATCCTTTAGTTTGTCCAAATATAGAAACTGACGTTTTCATAATGTATAGTTTTCTCTCAAAATGGCCAAAAACTAAGGTAGGTGGAAATTAAAATTCAAGATACTTTTATCTTGTGTTTGCTTAGCCTGTAAAGTAGACAAAACTAACAATGTTCATTTAGTCTGCAGGCGCATCAGCCATTTGTTTCTTCTATGGCATCAAGCTGTGTGAACTGATAACAAGCTGTGTTGGATGGGTTTCTTCAGTTGTGACAAAATCTGATTGGTGTCATGGTGATATGACAACCACAAAGGGATTTTTGACAATACACACAATCATGAAATTTATTTCTAATTTCACGCACAACCATTCGATGGTTACTTTAGGGTTGTCCTGTATGAAAGTAGTATTTGCACCAGTTACAACTACAGCATTTTGGTTTCCTATACTATAGGCCAGCTAGGTGTTAAGGTGTATACTCATACCTGTATATCATTAAGACCAATAGTACTATTTCACAATTCTTTTCAGCGCAATTATTTCTTTTCTTATTGTAACTCTCTAATGAACTGTGCAAAAATTTCACACCTGGCTTGTGTACCACTCATTGTCTGCAGCAGGTTCTGCACTCTCGCCCTGTACCAGTGATGATCCGATGTCCGCCGAATTACACACATCTGGAGCAAAACAAACACACAACAGTGTCCAATATTTAACACATCAGTATTTAACACATGTGTTAAAACAATGAAAACTTGTACTAGTTCCCTAGCTAGTAATGAAAACAACTCTGACAGGATGTAGTTACTGCTCATCTGAAAACACTGTACTTTTGAAGAAGAATGCAATTTTTATGAAATCAAATATAACTGTAGATTCTCACAATGCATGGTATGCAGACCATACAATAAGTAACGGTTAAAAGACAGAGTTTCACTATACTCTGGGTCTGGAAATTTAGGTATTCTCAGGAATCGGGAAATTAATAAGAATAGGTGGCTGTAGAATTCTGGGTTTCACTGTTCCCAGGAGGCAGGATTTACCATAACTGGGAACAGGATGCAGGAAAGCAACATGAAAAGAAAGTGGGATGCAGGATTCTCGTAAAGAAAGGGGGAGATTACAGTTTTAGGCTCACTTCCAGAATTGTATAGTTATATTTTTTTCTTCAAAAATCTTTGATCAATTTTAAATACACGTTCAACCTGTACATACCAATAGCTGTTAAAACCAATTTGATATTACCTGTCCTTTTTTGGGTAAAAATGAGTTTGCTTTCTTTCCTGGACCACACTGGAAATAATCATTAAGTCGCCCCATGAAATCTTGTTGTTGGGAACCCTCCTCCCACACCGGTCGAGCCCAGAAGTGTCCAGCATCAATGATCTGGAAGTGATTGATCAAAGAGTTCAGACAAACTACCTGATTCATGTATGGCCAATATTCTTGTTTCACTAGACACAATATGCATTCTTATAGCTTATCTGAATTACTTTAAAGCTTAAAAATTCAAATTACATTTTTAAAAAGTTTTAACATATAGATAGCACATTTATTTTTGCTTCAACATAAATTATTTTTCATAAGCATTTATTTATAGTTTATACCAGTTGTTTTTATACACTATTATTAAAATAAATATACCAGTTAACATTATTATTATCACTATCGATATATTTATTTAATCATTTATACATCTATTTCATGGAAGAAATGAGAGGATTACATCACAGACACTCCACTAACGGTGAACAGTTGGCAGTCTGTTGGCTGACAGTTCACCAACAAAACTGTTGCCTGTGTGCAGGCTCTCTTTGCAAGTTCTGGCAAAGAAAAAATGAGTCGCTATGCTCAGAGTTTTAAAATATTGATAACGATCATTTTAGCCCTGATAATTTCTTTTTGTTTTGAGGTTACAGTGTCCTTTCAAGGTTTGAAAGTTGAACAATTTTCCATACATTTGCTGTGGTTTTAGCCACAACTGGCCCCAACCAAGATGGCAATGGAAACTGTGCAAGGGTCTATTGTCACGCACTTAGTCTATCGTGGCATCTTCACACTTTCCCATTGTACTGTAGATCTTCAATTTCTAATTAGTTTTGTCGTGCATGTGTCATGTGTTTTGCAACAATTGCCAAGTGGTGTCAAACTGCTTTTTCTAAAGCTTTTGGATGCTCCATTTCTCGTGGTGATTTTGGTACATGGATCCTAATGCCATGTTACAGAGCATTTCCAAGGAGTCTCACTAGTGAATCACATCCTCTGGCATTGCAATTGGCCTTAGAAACCATGGACAAACTTACTATAAGAACTGCAACCATTCGTTTGCTCTCAGATTAGATTTTCTACTCTCAGTCTCAGGGATTCACAGGTCAAAAATAAATTTGCAAGTTGTATTAGCAAAAGAAACCACAACTTGTTACATATAAACAATAAAGTATTGAGATTATTCGCTTCGATTCTAAGTATTCTATTATATACTAGCTAGCAAATACTCAACTAGTCAATACTCACGTCAAAAATGTGGACCTCGAACATATTTTCTATCCCCATCCTTCACGATTATTAATATTAGTTCTTGTTCCAGTTGTACAGAGCAGAACACTTTATGCAGATGGCTAATTTCCTCAGTTCCACAACACAAGTGAAAACTGGAAGATCTTTATTGCGCCATCGGACCAAGTCCAAGAAAGGCTCCGCGTACACCAACTGCAACCAAGCTAAGTTAAAGTTCTGATGTGTATTGAGAAAACACGACACACGTGCAACTTTGTTGTCTTTAATCTTCGTTATCCAGCTAAACTGCCAAAGGAATCACGATAAATGTAAAAGAACAGTTATGCTGTTAATATAAATTTTGCCAAAAAACTACTAAAGAAAATGTGCTTCTTTCATTTCGTATTGTTGCATGAAAAAATACCTTTCAGTTTTTACTTTTCATCTTCTGATGCATTGCGTCCGCCATCTTGTCAATTGCTTGTCCCAGCATCCAGTTCTGCGCACCTTCGAAAACATTACGTCATGCAAAATAAGGGACCTTTGGGATCAGTTGTGTCTAGAATAAATCTGCCACAATGCGTTTTCAAAGAGCCGAAATATTCGGAAGCGAGTCCTGAAGCTCTTTGGTTTTAGTTCATAAGATGATAACAAGAGCTCTAAAAGCAATGTGTCCCATAGTGTCTGTTTACCCCACGAGGAGAAACTTCTCATGCCCCACGGAAAACAGTAAGGCTCCACTCGTACTCTGAGAGTGAAGCACTCCATTGATCATTGAACCACAACAGTAACAGATTTAAACTGACACTTTTTAACAATATAATTTTGTTAAGGTACAAGGTTTGGGTTACTTATATTGTCTTTAATCGAATTTGACACGACGGGTCTTTTTTCGCAGGGTACGCCAAATCATAATTTGTATTTGTTTGCGTGACCACTCGATCAGTTTTTTTTTAAACCTTGGTATCAGAGTTGACAGCTCAAGAAAACTCGTGCTGCTCGTATTTGAAAAATTTGTCGACCTCAACGGATTTTTTAAAAACTGTCATTTAAAATTTGTTTCAACAGGATAAGACGAACCAGGTTGTCAGGGGGTTAGTATAAATGGCAGACTTTAATGTTTTTTTTACTTACCGGGTATTGAAAGTTCGGCCACAAAATAAAATATAATTAACAAAAAGCTTGAAGCTGCTAAGGATCGAAAATACATCGATGCTATTGGCTGATACATCAAAACTATCTGTTTCCTCGGACGTCCACGCCTTTGAAAAGGTCAAGAGCAGTTTGATCCAACCGCCAAAACTTGAGACTTGAGTTTGAGATACTTTTATCACGAACCAGCATTTTAGTTTAAATGATATTTCTTGAATTAAGATAGCTACAACTCTGTTCTTTTCGAAGAAATTAAGCGTTAGCCAAAATCAGGAAGTTTAAACTTTCATGTTACGGATTTTTTAAGAACAGGCCACGTCACTCAAGCGAATTCACAGGCCCGTAGGAGAGGGGGTTCGAGGGGTTCGAACGAACCCCCCACAGACCCAAAGCATAGAAAAAATGAAATAATCGGTTTATAAACCAGAACTTTTATAAAGATTGTTTACAGTCATAAGTGGTTAACCAAAATGGTATAATAATGGGTCAGAATGCAGGAAAAGTCGTTAGAGAGCACCGAGATTTTAAAAATTTTCCGGGGGATAATACCCCCGTATCTCCCTAGCGTTAATGTCTCCGAACCCCCTTCAATGAAACCCAGCTACAGGCCTGATTCAAATCTTATTAAAATTATATACGATGACGGAAAACAAACAATTCGTAAGCCTTGATTTCGAGCGAGTAATTTTGGATTCTCGATCGCTTTTCTCGATTGCTTGCTCGACGATCATCCGGAAGAAGGGTAGGGACTACTCGTAGTCCAAGCCTTGACTTTCTCCAGAACCAAAACTAGAACCTTCCATAACTAATTCACAGATTGGTGATTCTATGGGCAAGGCATTGCGGCTGGAGGCTCCATCTTTCAGGCCAAATCTGCAGCAAGCAAAATCTCCACCTGAACTTTGGCTAAAAATTTTGTAATATGTATGTCATATAAATGATTGTCCCACAAATGTAAAACCAGTCATAATCCGAGAAATCAGCGAGAAAACGATTTCAATACATTATTTTGCATGACGTTTGCTTTCGAAGGTGCGCAGAACTGGATGCGCAATGAACCCGGCTGGAAAAAAAAATTCGCCCGGGGAGGGCCGAAAGAGAAAATTGTTTCGCACGTGCGGTTTCAAATTCCAACTTGTGACGGTCGGTTCAGTGGCTGGTCAAGCCACACATCTTTCAAAGCGAAAAAGGTTGAAGAGTTTGGAAGTTTCGTTCGTTTATTCCTATGTAAAACGGGTGATGGAACAATTTTGGAAATTGTTCGTTTGTGTGGACTTTAGAACATGGCTGTGGCCAAGTTTTGGATCGAAGGAAGCGTTCGACTTGGTTTAACGGCTCGTTCTTCTCGACGACCACTTTCGAGCGGTCTGCCATTGCTTCCAACCTTCTCCTTCCCTTTTATGGGGAACTTTGATAATTGATATGTCCGTGAATAATAGACAGAATGACCCCAATTTCCACAAGGAAAGAAATAGACATAAACGAGACAAATACGTGCAAGAAAAACGCTTGAAATTTCTTTATTTCAGTGACATTGTTTGACAGATAAAAATCCATACAAACTCTCATATATTCGACTTATCACTTACTATGGTGTCATGTATCAATAGACTATCCCTTAGCTTGGGTGACCTGTGATCGGAGCGGGCAAAACCAATATTGGATTTCACTTTGGTACCCAGACTCCGACGCGTAACGTATGTTGTCATATACTAAGCAATTGATCCGACGCCTATTGAATAGCTCGTGGCTTAATGGTTGGAGCACTCGCCTGCATGGCGAACACAAGGCCTATAGGACACGGGTTTAACTCCACGGTGGACCATTATAAAGATTTTTTAGAGTTTACTTTCGTATCGCATGCGCAACAGACCAACGCTGACCACTGTACTAAGACGCGTGGGCGAATTTAAATAAGCTTAATAGCACGCCTCAATTCACAGAAAAAATTATTATAACAAGATTGCGACAGGGAAAAATTTTTTAAAAAAATACCCGTCTCGAATCGTCAATTCGGCCCCTTCGGTCCGAGTAATAAGACCAGCAATATGGCTATAGGCGAGACCTGAGTAAACAACGTGGCGAATCATAACACGTGACTAGTTCCTAGTCCTACTCACGTGTCTACGCATCGAAAACCACGTGTCCACGCATCGAATATCACGTGCCAAAAGTTACAGTGGAGTGAAATCGAGCTCCCACAATAATTCAAAATGTGTTTCATTCATTCCGAATTAAAAATGACTGGGGACTATACGCATGACATTACGCCCCCGTTCCCTTCAGTCCTTAACAGGTAGAGAGCAGTGTCACGTTTTCCCACATTGGAAAATCTTTGCTCGCAGCTCAAGTTAGAATGTACAAAATTAATACTTTTGTCTCTGTTGGGTTAAGGTTCTTGAACAGGTTATTAACATTAAAGAAAAGCACAGAGAGACAAACAGACAGACAGGCAAACAAATAAACACAACAGCGGAAGACAGAGACAGACAAAAGCTGTCATACAAGAAAGATAGAAAAAAAGAAAGAAAGAAAGACAGATAATTCATCGTCACCACTTGCTCACACGCCGGGCTCAGAAGAACTTCATCAATATGCACTTTTAATTCCAATCTAGCACCACGCGACTAAGGGAATTTAGTGTAGCTATTAAATAACTTGTATTCCTGGATGTGTGGAGATACAGCTTTTCCGAAACCTTAACTCCAACCCTAAACGTTAACCGAATCGCTACACGAGTTCTGGCCCACGCTGGGAATCTCTGCTTGTACGAGCTCATCCACAGTTTAACCATGAAGCCTGACGTTGAATTCTTCGTTACTGCGGTTGAATGAGAGGACCACGATTATCGTCCAGTGATAATCTCATCTTGTAATAGTTTAACTTTGGTTTAATCGGTAGGTATGTGTCTCTGAGGCAGCTTTAACAATCAAGCTGTTTCTATTGCAAACTATTCAACTGATAAAATCGATTACTTGTTACGGTGACCTTAAGCTTATAATGATTGGAGATTTTACTTCTCTTTTGTAATTAAGAAATTAGTTCAAAATAACGTCGCAAGAACTTCTTCTATAATTCTGTTGTTTCCTCTGAGAAAAATAATCAGTTAAGAAATGCCAATTGATGGTTTAACTGCAATTGGTACCTTCAGCCTTAACTAACTTTGGAGTATTTAGACCTTGAAAAAATCTTCCCTAGCAAGCCTTTTGATGATCTGTTTCCTATAACTATTGGTTTAGGTTGGACTGACTTTGTACATTTAGGGCCCTTTTTTAACTTATTCATTTTTACTAGTGTTTGAGGGCCACAAATACATTTGTTTATTGCTGTCACGTGCCACCTTTACTATAGACAAAGCAAACTACTGAATATATATATATACTGACCCAATATCATAAACGCATTTCAGAAATAACCCCAGAGCTCTAAGTTTGTATGCCTGTATACATGGGAAACTTGCCAACTATAATTTATCATAATGCCCGTACTTTGTGAAGGGACCGGAAAAAGCGGTGATGCAACTTTTGTGTGCTTTTAATCATCATTCTTAATTTTATACTTGTACTTTTTACATAAGCGTGGGTTTGCACGTGCTTCTTCGCGCTGAGAATTATTCTACCACAGAGACAATACATTCTGATTCTTCAAAATTAAGTTAAAGTGCCACTACGATCAAATTTTAGGACCCCGGTTTTTTTGCAGAAAAGTAAGGTAGAGGCACCAAATAAACAACACTCCAAACCGTTAACCAATACGAAATCTGGAACTACCTTATTTTTGACCCGATTCTTGGTGTTTTTTCGTCCGCCATTATTCAAGTGCGAATCATCGCGTCACGCTGTGATG
>JAOBRG010388136.1:0-10746 GCA_027574985.1 Umimayanthus nakama | reverse complement strand
GAACCCCACCGGGGTCAGAGATTTTTTCTCTTTCTCCGTGTGGGCCCATTTCCTATCTAGGGCTAACGCTCAGTAGGCTTATTTGGGATTTTTTCATAGCACTATAACTTATTACAACTAAACTTAAATATAGCCATGTAAATAACTAGTAAGCTCTGCATCAGTGAAAATCCTCTTGTTTTTACCAGGAATCATGCGACAGTCGGTAATTGACATAAAGACATGCATTACCTTTTACTAAATGGGAAAATTTTATTTAATGATTGACCATTTACGTCCTTTCCTCCAATAATTAAAAAACTGTTGACTTGTTACTCTATTTGGTAGTCTTAACCTTTTAACAGTCCGGCTGTAAATACTGACAGGCTAGCCATGTAAATAACTAGTAAGTTCTGCATGAAAATCTTCTTGGGTTTACCAGGAATCCTGCGACAGACAGGATTGATTACCTGTTACTAAATGGGGAAATTTTACTTAATAATTGGGCTACCCAAACTCCACTCCAGCCTTTATTGGAAATTTTTTGGGTCAAAACAGAAGGTGCAAGCGAACACAAACCGAAAGGACTCCATCGCTCAGCGTCCTCGCCTTCCAAAGTGAACTCATTCAACCGACAAGAACGGAACCCAATCCCCGCTGAAGTGATTAATAGGTTACCAACCGCTGGTCGAAATCAACAGAAAGCTTCAGTTATAGTGCTAGGAGCCCACGCGGGAAGTAGTGTTTAGCGAGATTGGACACACAAAAAACTGGAAAAATGAGCAAAAGGACGCTGCTGCCGATTCGCGCCTCGGGTGCGCAAGGCCGCGGGCTCGATTCCCGCCTGAGCCCTGAGGAGAAGAGTTTTACTTTTCAGCTTAAAATAATTCATACAACAAAAATATCAGTTCTTTCTTCTTTATTTCAGCTTTTCTTAAATTAGATTAGAAAATGTTATGGCAGCTCCTTGTAAGGGGCTTTCCAGTGCCATGTTACACACAGTATTTTTGCCGACTGCCAGGAAGGCCGGCGAGAAGGGCGTTTACAGCAGCGAGGCGGGCGGGCAGAGAACTCCTTCTTAACCAGTTTTAAAACCTCTCTTCCACGTTGTCCCCCAGTTTCGTTTTGACTTGGCAAAACCAGGTTTTGCTTTTATTTTAATATAAAATTTATTCTGTGCTTTTCCACTGGCTTTATTTTGGAAAGGAAGTTAGAGAAAAAAGAAGTTTTAAAATTGCAAATGAAAACAGCAAAACATCCAGGTCCCGCCGAGATTTGAACTCGGATCGTCAGATTCAGAGTCTGAAGTGCTAACCATTACACCTCGGAATCTGATGGTAAATGAAAAAGTTCAATAAAAATTCGGATTTTTTTCGGTTCAGAAATTTTTTGCTAATGCAAATTTTCGCTTGATGAATTCCTTCGCGGGGGCTAAATGCATTGCTTTGTTAAATTAATGAGCCAAAACTGGTCCGAGTAGTTACTTCTAGCACCCATACAGAAATGGGTCCTGAAGATACTTGCATTAGCAAATTAAAATGGTCTGTTCTGTATTCATACAAAAAAATTATACGCCCTTTTTCTTTGTAATTGAGAATTAAAACTCGGAAAAAGACAGCAATGGAATAGGATGAAAAATGTTCAGGTCCCGCCGGGATTTGAACTCGGATCGTCAGATTCAAAGTCTGAAGTGCTAACCATTACACCACGGGACCTGGGTGCGTGTATATGTCAAACAATTCAACGAAAAGTTTTTGCATTTGGTTTAGAGAACTACATCGGTTGATGGTTCCGTGCAATTATCTCAATAGGGTAGAAACTATAATGTTTCAAGTCTATTGAACTGCAAACTTCCAGGTTTCAACTATTGATCTCGTTAACTAACTTTGCTGTTCAATTTGCACTGGTCTCTTTCTCGGAAAATAAAGGAGCTTGACATTGTAAGAACCATTTCAGTAGCGAATCGCACTTGTTTGCAGCAAATGAACAGGAACCGCACTCAAAAGATTTTCAGCCACAGATCGACTTGTGAGAAAAGTAGTTTTCTATTCCTCTGTTTCCCCTTTTTCGAATGTCCAAAGCGTTCTAAACGCTGCTTGCTTATTCCGCGATATCGTATTGGAAAGAAAACAAACCCCAAGGCTCAGTGGTCTAGTGGTATGATTCGCGCTTCGGGTGCGCGAGGCCGCGGGTTCGATTCCCGCTTGAGCCCTACTTTATGGGAACCATCCTTAAGTGCTTTTACTTATAACAACCATTTTCGAAGCTTTCACAATAATATCATTTCTTTAAGGACTCCTGGGCTAGTTTTTTAAGCTTTGACCTTTAGAACTTACTGTAGGACAACTAACTCCAATTTTATCGTTTTTAGTTGATGCCGCGGATTCGATTCCCGCCTAAGCCCTCAGGGGAAGAGTTTTACTTTCCGGTTTTACAAGTTTAATTTAATTAATACAACAAAAACATATATTCTTTCTTCTTTATTTCATCTTTTCTTTAATTAAATTAGAAAATGTTATGACAGCTCCCTGTAAAAGGGCTTTCCAGTGCCATGTTACACACAGTAGGTTTGCCGACTGCCAGGAAGGCCGACGAGAAGGGCGTTTACAGCAGCGAGGCGGGCGGGCGTAGGACTCCTACTGAACCAGTTTTAAACCGCTCTACCAGGTTAACCTCCAGTTTCGTTACACTTTTGTTTTGCTTTTAATTTAATATAAAAACAATTCTGTTCTTTTCCACTTGATTTATTGTGGATAGGAAGTCAGGGAAAAAAGAAGTTTAAGAATCAAAAAGAAAAATAGCAAAACATCCAGGTCCCGCCAAGATTTGAACTCGGATCGTCAGATTCAGAGTCTGAAGTGCTAACCATTACACCACGGAGACCTGATGATAGATGCAAAAATATCAACAAAAGTTCCTTGTTTTTTAATCAGAGAATTTTTGCTTATGCAACTTTTTGCTAAATTGGTTTCTCTGCGGGGGCTAAATGCATTGTTTTTATTGAATTAATGAGCCAAAGCTGGACCGAGCAATTACTTTTAGCACCCACAAAAATGGATGATGAAAATATTTGCATTAGCAAATTAAAATGGTCTGTTCTGTATTCACAAAGAAATATTTCTACGCTCTTCTTCTTTGCTCGGTGGTTGGTTATTGTGGCGTGGATTCCTAATATGAGTGACCGTCACAATCCTTGGCGTGTTCACGGAGGCTTACACCGCTGACCTTTCTGGTGAAAATATTTCTCCAGCTGTAGCGTCGTTGAAACGAGAGATTGGTTTCTACAGACAATTGACTTCGTCGCCATCATATATTTTGTATTTTTTCAATGATTATTTTGTGTCACAGCCCCGCCCACAACATGTTCTGTCCAAAAAGCCTTCTGTTTATCTCACTCAAAGCGTTCGGTAACCTCGCTACCAAATCAGGGGAGATTTGTCGTGACTCTTTCTGACTGAGTGACTGTGAACTCGAGGAGGCTTGGCCCCGATTGAGTCTTTTGCATCTCCGTCTTTTATTCTGGGGTTTCCTTCTCTGCGTCTTGTAGAATTGCAAGGTTTTGAGGGTGGATTTACTTTGGGAAGCCTTTCTAATGACCTAATTATGGGAACAAAGGATACAAAGTGAAAGCATTTTAAAAATAAGTGCGTTATGCTGAACTTTATCAGAAACAACTAAAAACTAGTTATCTCTGTCCAAAGATGAGTCCGTTATAACGAGTTTGTTCGCCAGTGATTGGAAACATTTCCCGTTATCTAATTTCAAATCAACCAATGACTTTCACTAACGTACACGTTTGTACAAAAATTTATAAAAAACCTAAGTATCCAGAACCAATCAGCTAACACGTACAGTTGTGACGTCATAACTCTAAACGTTAACGCTTGATATCTCCAAACCTTCTCGAGGTAAGAAGATGAAGTGTTATACTTGTCACAGTAGTTAGATTGACAGATAGAATCATTAAACCAATAAAATGTTAGTTAGAACCTTTTCTTAACTGAACTGATCATGCGCAGTTTACTAACCCCTGCGTTGACGTCCTTATTTTCCTCATCGCTAGCGCCCAGTCCTTCGGACCGTTGGATTTGTTTCATCATCGACTTTAGCCTCTTTGTTTCCAACCTGTTGTACAGCTCAGCACGGTAGCCTGGAAAGCACAGTTAACCTTAGAATGTAAAAACCGACTAGACTGCGAGTAAGCCCGATTACAGCCACATACAGCGGGCGAGATGAACAAGAGGATCGTGAACATTTTTAAATTGCATCTGTCAGTGTTGAGGCACAGGGAGGTACGCCGGGATTGAGTGACACGTGTGGGTATTTGACAGTGATTAGCTCCACGTGTAGGGGATAATTGACCGTTTTGAGCACCTTTGTGACACTAAATTTTTTAAAGCAAATAAGTAACTCGCTATTGTCTCGGAGTGATAAATTTGAGAAGACATTCTTGTTTAAGTTCAAACATACCACCCGAGCCCAGCATTGAATCGGCCGTTCATTTAAAGTTTTTTCGGAAAGTTCTTTTTTCCCATGCTAAAAATATTCGGAGCAGTTCTAGAATGCCCATTATACCAAAATATCATTGCTGTTTAACAATAAATTCCGATTTGGTGACGGATATTCTTATGGCTTTGCTTTTCCCTGGGGCTTGGTGCTAATATAGTTAGTTTCCGTCTGAAGTCACACAAGAAATCCAAAGTCGAGTGTTCAGTCGCGTAAGTCTCTCACCTTCATCAGTTTTAAGAAACTTACCGTTCTTAATTTCATGTTAACAACAGATAAATTTCACTCATGTTTTAAATATAGTATTTTAAAAGCATGTTGGGTGTTCACAAGTTTAGTACCCTGGGTACCAGAGGCGTACTCGCTCAAGTCGATTTCGACTTGAGCGAGTATGCCTCTGGTACCAAGGGTACAAGTTTAGAGTCTTTTGAAAACAAACCTGAAAATCTCTTGCCACCGATTTGTTTCAGGTCTTCAAACACGTGACCACAAACACACGATCGACATGATCCTGGCATCTGCATGTGATACAGGTTAATAGTAGTTGTCAACAATAACAACGCCAACGACAGTAACAGCATTAATTAAACCGTCACTTCTGCCGGCATGACTACGTAACTGCGATTGTTATTTCTGTACTTATGAGTTATAATTACACTACAGAACTGATGTAGTGCGCTTCAAAGAGCGAGCGTTTTATAAGGTCGATGGTTCTTAACAGTATGAGTAACTCGCTCTATGCTAAAGAGTTCCACTGTGTGACTTTTTGATAACTACAGGTTACACCGACCGCTATAAATAACAACCATGGTACGTTGAGTCTTGGTTGTCATTTCAGTGAGACTTCTTGCTTTCACAAATAATTATATCACTGTATTAATAACAATGATAAATGTTAGTCGTAGTTGCGATCAAAAAGATCTTTTGTAGGATAACAGAAAAATTTAGACATCGCAGTATTGCTATATCAACCGAAAATTCTACCGTCACATGACAACAATGGGGATGACGTCAAAAGATGTGCGGTACAGCTGGTGGTGGAAAGTTATGCGGTGTCACTTCAGCGATTGCCTGGTTGGTCGTTTACAACACCATATAAGAAATTAATTTTCAGTCACGAGCGTACACAACGAACTGTTTCTGTAAACCCTCTCTTTCCCCCAAAATTTTAAGAATAAAAATGCAGTAAAATAGAGGTTTCGCTGTAATAACATCGTCAGTTTTAAGTTTTGGAAAAAGCGAACACCGTATATTTTGTACGATCGTAATAATAATGACAAAATGGACAGCTCCATTTAAAAAAGTTTAGTATTTCAGAGCTGTTGTGCCTGACTCAGTGATGTGCCATGTGCCGATTATCCGCTGTCTAAAATGACTACAGAAACGGAAAACATACGCTCTTGTGCTTTTTCAAACGATAAACTGAAACCCAACAACACAAATGGGGCTTTTTTGTCTGATCAGAGATCAGTTCTAGTGCTATCGGTATCTCAGTGCTAATTTAAAATGGTATATTTATAGTACTCAAAGCTAAAAAGCCCTTCCCTAAATGGGAGTTTGTAAACTTGAATTTCAACTTGACTGGACGTGCTGTAGTCGAGTTAGCCAACATATTACTACTGAACATAAAAGGGAATACAGGAATATAATAAAACACGATATATGTAACATATAAATAACAGCTAATAACGGTGGCTCGCCCTGAATCCTTCACGTGATTGTCATGATTATAGTACGAGCCAACATGACTTCCAAATAGGGGAAAGAAATCCAACCATGTATCTCCCACCTTTGGGCGCAATTCAAGTATATTTGTCAAGTTGGATTAAAAATTTGAAAACCGATAAAACTAACCATAAAATCGTCTCAACGGTAACTTTAATATTTAATGGAGAAGACTCACTGTTACAACCTAAAACTATATCATACATCTGGTCATAAGTGTACAATGTCAGCTTATAACCAAAACTCCTATATTTTCAAATAGTCATAAAAGTACAAAAGAGCACGAGCTATAATGTTAAAACCGGCATCATGATATGACTCTTTTCTTCTTTCAATCAGCTGAAGTCTTGACATCTTGTTAATGTTAGCATCGGAGTTTTGTTAATGGAGTCGGCTCTTTTTCAGTTCATATGATAACAGTACTTCAGTAGTTTGAATCGAAAGCGAATCAAAAATTGAATCACTTATACTCCGCATATGTAATCTACAACGAACACAAAACAGGAAAAGAAAGTGAGAGAGGACATCTGCTGCAGCCAAACCTCCACAAGAAATTCAGCTGATTGTAGCCATGTAGGTCAAATGCACCAGAAAACTATTGAAGGTTATGTTTCGATTGGCCAATATAATTTGGGTAACATAGAACATAATTTAGTAGTCTTTCTGAACGAACTTGAGGAACCGTGAACTGACTAGCAAAACAAAATCCGAGTATTTTAGAATAAGAAAATGTAGACAAATTGTAAAAGATCTGCGATAAAACTGCCTAATACGCCTCGTTCTCGGTGCTTATATTAAAGCAGAGTGGTTGAAACGTTACACAGCTGTTTCCTCAGTAAAAAAACTATTAGGTAAACGGTTTTTGGCACAATCCGAAAGAGCGCTTAAAAGATTCGCGGAACATGCAATAACTGGATTCGCTATCGCTTTGTAATGTGGCCATCGATCTCGTGATTCTCATAGTTCAGTTCGGTTCAGTTTATTTGATTCACCACATTCAAACATTACAAGCGCATAATATATAATTTTTAAGTTGTTATTGTTGTTTTTTGTAAAATTCGGTTTTAAAAACAAGTCCAACATCTGCATTTTCTTTTCACTAAAACTCAAAATATAAAGTAAAAACACAGTCAGCGCCGTTATAATCCGTCAGAGTACTATACAGTACTTGATTCAGTTCGTTTATGATCATTTATTCATACAGTAAACGAGTAAGTGTTTTGTTTAACGAGTGTTTCAGCTTGAGCTCGCAAGATATTATGTTAAGTTTAGAGAACTAAGTCCTCAGCCTTTACTACGGTAACGCAACCACTGGCTCATTTTTGAATTTTAAATATCTTAATAATGTTTACAGACCAACGGTTACTATACAGAAGTCACTTCGCCGCTTACCATGATATTGCACGCCAAACACTGTTGTAAAACCATATTTTTAAATCTTCAACAACCTCGCTCCGTTGTAGCTTAGTAGATATGTTGAAACTTGTAGTTAAAAGTTCGTTCACAGTCTCTTCTCTTGGCTCAACTCAACAAACTAACTCGGCGTACTTGTTGAAGATGAACTCACTTGTAACTCTATACTTATATGCCACGGCCATGAATAAACATGCATAATTAAGCCCACGCGTGGTTGTATAGATTACGTCATGAGCTCGAAATACGATCATGAAGTGGGATGTCATGAAACTGCTGTAACCGGGATGATTCATCATCAGAAGTCTTGAGTCATATTCAAGGAAAAAACCCGTGTATGCGCAAAATAACAATGACATTGAACTCGATTGAAGTTAAAAACATTTCTTCCTAAGATAAAAGCCACAGCTGTAGTGCAGACGGCTAAGTCTGATTGTATTACTCTATAACCAAAATATACAGTATCTCTAAACACTCAAAAAACCCAACAAGAAACAGAATATTTTTTCCGAGGTCATTTTTCCTGCGTTTTTGAACTTAGAAAAGGATTGTTCTTGTTTTTTTATATATATGAAACATATTTAGCCTTAGTTTGAAATTCGGGTTTAAATGATCTGAACTGACGGAGCTAAACAGAAAAGCCTTAGATTGTTCTTATCTGGTTCTAAGAATGCCATACTTGGTGAAACTGATTTTAAGTGTTCTCATAAAATGCATTCTTATAAATGTGTGTACTTTACAGATACGAATGGTAGGATCCGAAGGACAACCTCTTCCAATATTATCCCACATTACACTGTATGAACATTAGGTTCCATTGCATTTATCAGTCAACAACGAAAACATTTTTGAAAGAAGCAAAAGATTATATGAACAACTGTTAAACTGCTCCTTCAACAAAACTAATTAAATGCTGAAGCTACAAAGATGTTTGATCGATAGAGATTCGAGTGAAGAACTTGTGTGTTAGATGAACTATTTCTTTAGAAGTGAAGTTGGTTTTATAATGTCCATTCAGATCCTGTTTGTAATGAGGCTCATGTGCCCGTGATGCATTTTATGAGCACTAGACTTTGCCTAACCACAGACATGAAAACGGGACTTAGCTGAATTGATAGTTTACCGCAGACCGAACAGTTTCCTTTAGTTGAGGAATTGGTCTAACTAGTAAACACTAAAAAAATAATCACCATAAACTACGAGTTTAATAATCAGAAAGTCCATGATGCGTGTCAGGAGTTTTCAATTAGAAACGGCAACATTAATCCTGAAACATAAAAGCTAAGCATTTTACACGATCCGTGATACAGCTGGTAAGTGTACAAGAGCTAGAGCCGTTCACAGACGAGCAGTAGAACTGTTTGTATAAGGAAACTAACAGTTGCTTAATCACAAGTAGTAGTGGTCGATACAACTTTCCCACAAACAAAGAGAACAAATATTATGAACCTAGACTGCAGCATCGAACCCAGGCTGAAAATCAATAATTGCCTTAAGGTTCGAATGTTCGAGGTTAATAATTTGTTTATTCTATGACACGCTTTGAGTGTTAAGAATGACAACAATCAATAACAATAACTGTACGCCTTCAGAATATATTCAGATATCTTCGGGAAGGTCCAGAAAATTTTCGTAAGTTCTCGTAACGAGGCCAGTTTTTCGGGATTTTCAAAATTGTGGGAAAACTTCAGCTGAAAGCTTTGGAAAGCATCCAAACGGCCTTGCAAATTTCACAACTTTTTGACAAACCTTTGGAAATCTCCCGAAAACGACCAAAACGATCTTGCAAGCAGTTTCGGACACCTCATTCGCAAAATTTGTAATTGTGTTTGGAATATTTTGAATGTGATCGGAGGTATTCGGAAATGGCTTAAAAATCTGAATGCTTGTGGGAACTTCACGAGAATCTGGATCTTTCAAGAACAAATAAGAACGCGCGAAACAACACTGTTTTTTTTCGAAAAGAAGGTAAAAATGAAACACTTCCAATTTCACGCAAGAGGTTGACTACGCATTTCAGCTCTGTTTTAAGAACCTCACCAGTTGGCTAACGATGACTAACTCACAGAAAAATTAGTTGTTAGTAATAATAAACACGCACCCTCGGTATTTGTTGATATCCGTGGGCAAAAATGCATGGTTTTATACCTTTTCAAAATTGCGTTGGCGAACAAGCTGAATTTGCGTTTGATCAACAAGGGTCGATATGGTACGCATTTAGGGTTCCGTGCATAGCTGACGTTTTGTGCGTTTCGAACCAGAGGAAGGTCTAACGCTCGAATCGTCAGCTAAACTCCAATCATCACAGGCGAAAAACATACTATATGAACCCTTGTCGATCAAACCCTTATTCAGCTAGCTCGTCAAAGCAATTTTTAAAAATGTAAAATTATGCACCGGTATACATAACAACACTTGTTGATCAAACCTAAATTCTTGACAGTTGATTGTCGATGACGTGGCACATATGCAAATTGTTTTACAGTTCTCAATTGTCGTTATCGATGACTATCAGTTTTTACTCAGCTATTTGCGCCATCTGTTAAGGCCTCAAAAGAAACTGTTTTTTGTTTACCTATTTCGGAAACATTCGAAAGCCATCTTCGTTATGTTATTCTTAATTATATAACATTTTAACATTTTTATAATTCCAATAACTAAAAATGTCCTGGGAGTAATGTCATTTATTTGTTGAATAATTTAACACTTTGCATGTTGTGAGAGTTCGTACAAATTTGTCCTGTTTTGTGTTGCTCTGTTTTAAAATGTGTTGCTTACTATAGATTATATTATAATATATTACATAACATAACATAACATTCTATTCTATTCTGTTTAACTCTATTCTATTTCTATTCCATTCTGTTCTATTAAACTATACTATATTAAATTATAATATATGATATGATATAATATTGTACTATGCTATATTCTATTCTGTTACATTATACCATAGTATATTATATTATATTATATTATAGCATAGTATAGTATAGCATAGTTAACAACTATCCCCCGAAGTGGAGGTGAATAGTGAAATATATTATACCGAGCCGCGAAGCGGCGAGGTGAATATTTTTCACTAGGCACCGACACTGAGGGGGATAGTTGTTTTAGTATTAA